>JAGDQP010013642.1:0-47262 GCA_022664845.1 Lepisma saccharinum
AGCTGCTCCCCTACGGCCAAACCCTTAACTCGGAACTATACTGTCAACAATTGGACCGTCTGAAGGCAGCAATCGCCCAGAAGCGCCCAGCTTTGGCCAATAGGAGAGGCATTGTGTTCCACCAGGACAACGCCAGGCCACACACATCGATAGTGACTCGCCAGAAGCTCCGGGAGCTTGGTTGGGAGGTTCTTATGCATCCACCTTATAGTCCGGACCTGGCACCGAGTGATTACCATCTGTTCCTGTCCATGGCGAACACGTTTGCTGGTGAAAAATTCGCTTCAAGAGAGGCTTGTGAAAATCGACTGTCTCAATTTTTTGCTAATAGGGACAAGGATTTCTATGAGAGAGGCATCATGATATTACCTACCAAATGGCAACACGTTATCGCACAAAACGGCGCATATGTGACCTAAATCGGATCATTCTAACTATGGTAAGTCAAGCCTTCAATGTCATGCAAAAATAATGGATTACTTTTTACTACACCAGATAATAAATTTTGATATGCGCCGCAGCTAAATATTTTAGATGTCATACAGATTTTATGTCAGCACATTTTTGGTGAATTTAGATCCCTCTCCCTTAGTAAGTAACATTAAGTAGATGCCCTATCTCTAATGCATAGAAGCCCACCCAAAATAAGTAGAGTTTGAATCTCGCCATAGAAATCAGAAGTATTATTTGAACGACTCCTGACACAAAAATATGTATATGCTTCAAATACAACAACTAAGTAGTATCAAAATTTCTTATCTATAGTAAAACAAAGATAAATATTGATAGTACGCGCCAAAGTTAAATATTTATTTGAAGCATATACATTTTTTGTCAGGAGTCGTTTAAGTATTACATAAGCATTCTGGGGCGAGGGGGTTCAAGCTTTGTTTACTTTTGCTGGGCGTCTAAGTATTAGGGATAGGACATCTAGTTAATGTTGCTTACTAAGGGGGAAGGGGTCTAAATTGACCAAAATGTACTGATGTAATATCTGAATGACCCCTAATATTATGTATGAAACTGTCGAGAAAGTGCTTTTAAAATGTTCCAAAAGTGCTTGAAAGTAAGTAAAGTGTCCTGAAAGTAGGTAAAAGTCGTTTCCACTTTTAGAACACATTAAAATAAGGGCACTTTTTATGCACTTTTGAGCAGTTTTGTAGCACTATTAAGGGAACACATTTGGACAGTTTTTCACACTTTTGAACACCTTTGAGACGCTTTCATAGCACTTTGGTTCACGTTTGGACACTATTAAAGTGTTCGAAAGTGAGCTAAAGTCGTTTCCAGAAAGTGCTCAAAGGTGTTCAAAAAAGTGTAAAAAAAGTGTTCTATTTTTTACAGTGTAGGTGGCACATGGTATATGATGCTGCTGTGTTACAAGGTACACGACCATCTCCTTATTAAGAAGCTAGCAGATTCATGTTTGTTCTAATCATTTTACAATAAAGAATCCAATATCTGTCGGCAGGAAATTTTATTTATACTCGTTAACATTAGAGACAAAACAAGTTGATGGTGCACAATTTTACTCACTCAGAAATCAAACTTTTCCCTCTTACAATTCACAAATACAATTTGTCAAAGCACACGAAACTCCCACTGATGCTACTGTGCTACACAAAGATGGTATGGTAACACAGAGTAAATACGTATACGTATTTTACTCTGTGAAGGAACTAATTATGGGATAACTCGCTAGATACCTCCAAGCTTGAATATTCGAGATGTCAGCAGGTACACTGTCAACAAGGTGCAACACTCTCCCCTACATCTTTTTTCTACGGTTAATTCAAGAGTGTTTTCTCATAAACAGGTACAAAAATATTACAGTTCATTCACGGCATGCAAAGGATGAAACTGTCAGGCAAAGATAGATGTTAAAGCATGAGATAAATAGCCATTTAATCAGGAAAATATCCTTTTAACTGTCCTATAAAATCGTAAAAGAAGCACAAAATATTAAATTACTGGCGAGTGAAGACCTCATATCGCGAATTTCCAGTTTTCTCATTGAAGGAACCTGCCCCTCACTAGAATTTTTCCTAGTTACACTAATGTTACTACATTACAGCACAATAATTATATTGCCACAACATTTGACTACACTTATATTGTTTTCTTGCATTTAACAACAATTTTGAAATATTTTTCCTCCCTTTTTCAGTAAGCCAATATGTTTTATCGAAAAAAAAATGACTAAAGACAAGTAGGGGCCAAATGTTATTATTTCCACTTTGCCATTCTTTTAATGACTGTCAAGAAGTTGTAGTTGCCCACATGTCAAGTTTATCCCTTCAGGGTGAGCCACATTTAAAATATCTAGAATAAAATTCCAACCCTGTATTTATATCTGTCTACATTGATTAGCATGAGTTTAGGTGCCTCGGACGATAACTGAAATCTCAATCAAATTTCAAACTTGTCAATAATATTTTCGTTCAGGTGACTAGCACAAGAAGGAGGAGAACAGTAATCTTTATCTGTAAGCGCCTCCGACGTTGCTACTGAGACGTTTATTAACGTGGCCTATTGAGAAAAGATTTTTAAAAATGGATATGTTGTCTAGTTTTCTATATAATAATAATACTAATAATAATGGACCGAATATGTATGTACTTAAATTATCAAAAATACATATTTGTATGTCTAAAAGGTGAAAATATACGTTTAAAGTTTCAAAATATATGTTTAAAATGAACAAAACATGGCATAATTTGTCATATTAAAATTTCAAATTTCACAACAAAAATGGGGAAAATATGAGAATATGGGTGAAAATATACTACGTGATACAGTTAGTGTTATTTGGAAGACTGCAATTAATTGCTAATATTCATATGCTCTTAGGTGAGAAAACAGAAAATGCATCAAATTTGGTAGTTCCGGAACGTAGCTTTACTGGCACTAGCCTTACAACAAAAGTGTATAACACTTTGCGTTTTAAGATTTTAAAACAGAAAGGAATATCGATTATCAGTTAGAACAGTTTTATAACACAAACACACACAAACATCTTTCTGCGTCACAAGTGTTATCGACACATATTTGAATTTCAATAAACAATTATTACTACTTTTAAAAACGCAAAGGATTTATTTAATAGTAAAAGTACGTACATAGGCCCCTATAGGAAATTGTAAGTTGAAGTTTAAACGTAGAATATACAGTGATCTTTTAGCAACGCAACTCAGAGCTTGTCGGCCGAGCTGCGCTTGACTCACCTATCACCCTATTGTACAGTACAGCCTATCCCTTCTCGCCAATATTAGATGGTGTTTTTTCCATGACTTTTCGCTGCATGGTTTATTGCTGAATACATTTTGTACACGAATTTTACATGGATTATTAGTAAAGATTGTTCTTCAATACGTCTGGTATATCCCAATGTTTAAATGTGTGAATTCAATTATTTTATAATTATAACTCAGGAGAAAATACTCCAAAGTAGGCATAAAGTATAAAATGTGTCAAAATATGTAAGAATAAAGAAGTCCACAAGTGATCGGAATCAGTCAGTTTCCCGACAAATATAATTATTACACGGATGGGAATACATTTCATATATTTAGAAAAATGTTTAATTAAATAATTATCCTGACCCTAATAATAACCCAGACTATGTCCAGTAATCTTTTGTTTGCAGTCTCGAACTTAAAATCAGCATTCGGGAGGCACGCAGGTTCGAGTCCTTTTTCTGGCCACATATGCTGTTATATACTTTAAAGTAAGTATTCGTAAGTTAGGCATTAATTTAATCTAGATGAGACAGCACGCGAAGCCTTAGGGGTTGAGCTCTCTCCTCTGGTACGAGGGGACTTTTGTTCGATCCCGTCTCTTCTCATGTGGACTTTGTGGTGGACGAACACCGTGTGCGTGGCTTTTATCGGGGTTTTCCCGTTTCCTCCCACTTCCTTCATTATACCAATTCTACAATCATTATCCATTCGGTCTGAGCGAAAGTTGCCTAAAAACCTTAAAAATAATTTTAAAAATTCAATGAGGCTTAACACTTATATTGAACACGATGGTGTTACCAGGATCCCTTTCATACTGTAGGCTACGTCATTTCTTATAATGCGGTCTCATTGTGCGATGTGACGGTTAGCGAATTTCAAGCATAGAATGTGTATTGGTTACAATCATAGCAAATTATTCACTGAAATTTCAAAAATAATAAAATTTTGATAAAGAAAATCGAAAAACTATTTAAATAATGTGTCCCTTATCCCATTATGAGCTTTCTTATACTGTACGATGGGTGGTGCAAACGCGTCGCCAGACAAGAAGTTGTGGGGGCATAGGGGACCGTGGATATTTTAAAAATTTATGTACAGGAAACATCTATTGTTTGAAATTTTTGCAGGTTTTTGTTCCTAGTGTTTGGTTGTAAAAGAAAAATAATAAAAGCATGACATAGATCATAAACAAATGAGTAATCTCCTTCGCTTTTGCAGTTATATATGTCAATAACCGTGATGTGACACCATAAATACAGTAATATATTTTCCTTAACTTCAGTATTAAAGTGAAATAAAGATCGTAACTTCAGTTTTCAGCAGAAATTTCATGTAAAGATAATGTTGTAGAACTACTTAAACCTACTCAGTTAATGATGAATAATCCGACGATTTCCATGAACTTCATGGAAAGTCTGCACAAGTATATCTAAACCTAAATTTTTGCTCACTTCTCCGCATTTGAAACTGCTCTAAATCAGTCAAACGTTCATCTTTATCTTACTTCTTACCCAGTTCTTAACCCAGCCATGTCATGAAAAACACAGCTCATAAGATGCACTCTAGACACAGGAATGGTCAATGATATGTGGACTAACTTATATATAAGATAACCAATACAGTTATTGCCGTTTCTCATAGAAACAGAAAAGTATACAGAAAATATCGCTTACCGTTAGGCCTCACCTTTCGCCAACGTTCCTACAGATGCACAATGCCCAGGCAGCAAACTAGGGGGACGCAAAGGAGGCCGTGATTGCCTGCCACAAGTCTGCCTCATTGACAAAGAATTTCCGAAGAAGGTGGTTGTCCAGGGAGTGGAAGAGGTGACAATATGTTTGCTCAAGGTCCAGGGAATGCGGTGGGTGGCACAGTGTCTCCCAGCTAAGTCGATGTATGGTATCTCTGGCCACCCGCGTGTATGTTCGCCACATGCGGTCTGGCGTAGTTAGCAAGGAAGAGTACACTCTTGCGATTCACCAATGCTGGCTTCTTCCGCTACAGTGCCTGTTGCACACGTTCCAACCGCTGAAAGTGCAGGTTTAATACAGTGGTAACACCTCGTAGTGCACCACTTGAGGACTAGTCCACCAGATCAGAGAATGATCTTGCGTGGGTTTAGAGGTGGTCTTGTGATATGAGGCACAGGGTCCCGCGGTGACAACTAATGTCTGACATGCTTGGGAGTCTCATACAGACCCATATTTTGTCACTGGTGATGTCCTGGGAAGGTGTTCTTGATTCTATATGTGTTTTAAGTATTAAGCTACGACCAAGAAGGTCTAGATATGCGGTTAAGCAAACACAACGTACCATGTACTTCTGCCAGAATTAAAGATGCTTATGATCCTAGATCCTCAGTGATGCGGAGCGTTCTCAGATAAGCAGAGACATGTGCTAAGTTTTAGATTTGCAGCTAGAATTTACTCAATTGCTACGGAAAACTGTTGTCAGTCTATTGCAAATAAAACTCAGGGATTTGACTGTGTGCTGAATTACTTTAATCTATAAAAATGGACATAATGATAGGGGAAACAGAATTGGCACGAAGGCAAGTCTTAATTACTTAATCTACAACACCACTGTTAATTATCTAGGCTATAATTATATTTAAATGAGACATAGTAGGAACAAATATCAATGGTTTCCAACTTACCTAATTCTCTAGTTAATAGACAGACTTACCCCCAGTTTTACAATCGACGACTAATCTTCTGGTCAAGGCTTAGGTGAGGCCAAGTCGTATTTTGCGTACGCCGATTGGCCAAAATAAAGCCTATATGACTTGGCCTCAACTTAGCCCTGACCAGAAGCTTAGCCATCCATTGTAAAACTGAGGCTTAGAGTTCTGAGCAAGACAAGCATGTAGAGATGTGATGGTAAGTTCTTGACTCTCGATCAGCCAAAGCAGAAACCATGTCACTGTAGCTGAAGCAAGCACAGGCAGAGTGATCTTCTTTAGGGGCCCAGATCAACTACGCGAACACTAGTCAATACACACAAGAAATATTCAATGTTAAAGTTTTATACCAAACACAATGGACATTTCCGTTTTCAATGTCCTTATGTATTTTACAATTTGGTTGTGTACATCAGATTAAATACTATATAATGTTCTTCAAATTTCAGGGCTCCGGTTTTCCGTTACGTAGAAATATAGCATGAAATACTGAGAATTGAATCTCCTACGTCATACAACGAAAATCATCCTCTGATTGGTTTGACGTAATCAATCCGTACTATTTCCGTAGCTATTTGCTTCTCCCTATGTTACGTTCCTTATTCAGAACTTTGAAGACAAAGAAACAAAAAAGAGAAAGAACACTTACATCATCACTTAACGAAATAATTAATGTACAAATCTGCAGAGCACACTTCAATAAGTTTAAACACAAAAACACGTTTTTAATAACAGAAATTGCTAGAAATAATGACAGGGGCAGTCTTAACTTGCAGTGCTCTTCTTATCGCTGGTTTGGGTCAGTTTGACGTCTTGACAATTTTGCGTAATTGGTTAGCACACGCAACTTTTAACTTTTTATACTTTCACCTAAGGTTGCTCGAATCCTATCAAAGGCCGCAGATGGATAATACTTTTAATGGAATAATCATGTTGAATATTACTAGCTCTATTAAAATAGCATACTAAGCGGCACCAAATACCAACGTTAATGGTCGTAAGGAACTGACTGGTGTACTCATAGGGTTGTGAATGGTCGTCAAACACTGACCACCCTATAAATATAAAATAATAATTAGTTGTGTTAAACACTACCTGACGGGGCAGGAACCTTTAGATAAATTGTTACAATTCCCGGAATTGTGAATGACAGTCGAGCAAAGAAGACAGTATAAATAAAAATTATTATTTCGCTGTGTTAATAAAAATTTTGATGGCGGTCAATGCTGAAAATCCCTGAATACGCTATTCTCCTTGGGAATGCTGTAGCAACGGTCGAACGGGTAGATATCTAATGTCAAATTTATAGAGAAAGGCGATCAGTCATCAGAATATAGGCCAATGCTTATAACGTAATTTGTCATGTACACTACCAGAAAATAAAATTGCTGTTAACGGGATGTAATTTTATCGCTTACCAACCTATTGGGAATATGAAAGCACAAATGTAGAGAAACAATAGGAGAAACGTGTTCGATCATACTGAGCGGTATCCAACCTTCGTAGCTAAAAAGTCATATGCTGTTCACCAGACATTAAAATGTGCATGAAATACAATGGATGTATCTTCCTCGTTTATTAAGCGATGGCAACACTGAAAGCGTGGATAATTAAAGAAACTAAGAATAAGAGCTCTTAGACGTACTGTCAGCTGGCAACCCCTGCTAAAAACTCCCAAATCACCCATAGGAAAATGACACAAGGGAAACGAATAAGCCAGTGGTTGTATCTTTTGTGTTTACGAAGGAATTTTAAAATGTCAATCGAGAATGTATCCCACCCGCAGACTACATGTGTACAACATGGTGAAGGATCATTGTAGATGGGTCATATACGTTACAAGGTATGAATAGCAAGCTTGGGTATTGGTATTACGCTTTTCGGTGCAGGTTTAGGTATAAGCAAAGGATCTCTGTACCCTGCGAAATGGGAATAATAAAAGCGAACATAATGACAATCCGGTATATTAAGGTTTTCACTGCATGAGCATCCTCACGTTGAGAATGTCAAATCTGAATTGAGTAATTAAAAGATCCAAGGTGAGAATACGAATATTAGTCATTTTGTAGATGAACAAGTGGGCGTTACCATTGTTGTGTAACGCCAATAGGTTTATGCATTTGTAATAAAGCTACAACAGCTTTCGATTGTTCACAGACTTACCTGATTAGTCAAAATACTCCAGTCAAAATACTCAAAATATGGATAGTTAATAGTCGATTGGACAAACAGATAAGAATTTATACTTGGTCATGTGATTGGCAGGACATGAAATTTTATTATACCAAGCACAAATGTGTATCTAGCAATTGGTAATTAAACATGCATATAGATTTGTAATTGGTGATGTAGGGAAGCGGATAGCACTTTTGTAAAATGATAGCAACGTAGCACAGATAGGTTTTTCAGTGAACATACGAAAAAGACGCTTGTCACTTTCGGTGAGGATAAAAGTACGACAAATACGGGAGTTAGCAACATAGTTCGATGACGCAACCACCCCAAAAGTCAGCTATGAATACAACGTTGCCTGATGGAAAGGATTTACACTACGTAGTCCTGGGTGTATCACACGTTCGCAATTGATTACTATTTATTTTATTCTCATTGGCTAATACTAAAACACAATCAAAGTGCAATGGAGCTTGTTGATTTTTCTGGTAATTGCTATAACGCAACGTTGGCGACAGGCATTGAACCCAGTTCCATAGCATCATGTTGGGTTGTACTTGTTCAAACAAACACGTGAGTGTAAATTGTGTTCTACTGGCCCTTGATAAATGGACGCCTTCCTTTCCGGTCGCTTGCACTTACTATTACGCCGGTGTTCCAGTTGAAGATGATGATGATGAAGGACATGTCTGTACTAACCTTTCAGCAGATGATGTACGCGAGGAAGTTTTGCAGACGTTAGCGTTTTTTGATACATATCATTCCATCTACAATATTCTTGTTGCAATGCATCTTGAGCAATCCATCACCACATAACACTTTACAGAGATCATTGCTAATGATGATGATGTATAGGCAATGTACGATGTGCTGTGGACAAAGGACTATCAATATGGAGCTTCACTTTCAACGGAGAATCAGGATTGAAAAATGAAACACATCGATTGAAATCAACCAAAGTTCTTTATTGTATAATAAACAAATACAGTGGTTGACGTACAATAGACAAGATGCTAGTGACAAACAGTTACAAGAAGGTATACATGACAACATCAGGAATAATTTATTCCGCATTGACCATAGTGCAACAACCAGTTGCATAACAAACAGGATACAAAGTTCATATAAATAAAATGGTGTAGTGCTTCCCCCCAATACAACGTTGTGTGACTGTGTCCCACATAAGAACCACCACCACCACAACCATATGCAAAGTCTTTTGTCTTGTAAACATACTATCCTTGGTTTTCGAAGGTTCATATAAACACGGTTACAAATAGTTTTTTTACTTGCAGGAACTAAAATGTGCTGCTACAGATACCGAACGTATTTGCAGTACTTATTCATTTAGAATTTTCGGTGTCGTATGTACGCGATGTTTATTAAGATGCAGAGATAATACTTTGGTTTTGTAAATGAACGGCATTCTGTACCCAAATATTGTAATGGTTGGGTTACAAGTCGTTTACTATGACCACCAATGTTAAATGTAAATAATAATAAACAAATATTCCTATAAAAAGATAAACATGCGTTTACTTCCACGTTTTGTTCTTAACCTCGAAATCCATAAGGAACTGTAATATATTGTTTTTTCTCAATAGGATTTACTTTACGTCGTTTGTGTTGTTGCACAACATGGCGTTTCACCTGAGATTTACAAACGACACGAAAGTCAGGTTTTCTAAGAATACGAATTGGTGTAACGATTTGTTTACCTTTATACGTACCCTTCCCTACCTTATGTAATTTTCTCTCGTGTTCGCTGATTAAGTGTTATACCTCGAATTTTGATCACGTGGTTTAATTGACCCTTAAATATTTCCTTTAGTTCGAAACAATAATATTTTGGCCCTCCAGAAGAGAAAGGATGCATTGTCCACCCCGCAGGCACTTCATCCTTAAGCTGACCTACATAATTACCAAGAGGCAGCAATGGCGATTCATTACGTTGTCTAACATAGATAACACTGTCGGTATCACAATACAAAAGTCGAGCTATACCCACAGTACTCATTGCTACATACAGTCGTAGTCTCGCCCATGAGGAAATAAAAGCGGCAAGCATGACATTGCTGAAGGCGTAAGGCGTATTTTGCGACTTGAAATCTCGATATGTAACAAGTTTACTACCTACGAGATTCACATGCTGAATTTCCAAATGAGGAGCATACACAGTTTCACTAAACTCCTGAGTTGTTGTAACAACCTTTGTTCGTGGAAGATCACACCTTTGGGCCCACTTCCCAAACAAAGAATTTAAATATATTTTTGCAATGAATCGAAGGACCTCGTTCGTAATAATGCTATCATACTCAAGATGAATGCCATCTTGATTAAAATAATCGCGAATATACTGTTGCTTATTCTCCTCATTTTGACAACTCTCGAAAAAAACGGATTTTTCCTGCTTCATTTTAAGAAACGTTCCTATGTACCTCCGAAACAAGTCCACTGACATTTCTGATGCCCAAATCTCATACGTTTGCATAATTTTATACCCTGCATCTAATGCAGCATGGAGCTCGGGGGTACAAAAAACACCTTTGATAGCTCGTTCTTCGTTTGTATGAATACATTCTGATGTATGTAACGTTTCCATACACGTTTTTCATAAACCGAACAATGGTTTGTTGTGAGCATTGTAGGGTAATATAGGAATGTCTAGATCTGTTGGAGGAAGGACTTTACAAAAGACTAAACCGTGAACCTCACGGGGATCAGGCATGTCCGTGTCTTTATACACAGTTACGAGTCCATTCTGAATCCCATGGACAAATTACTGCGTGAAGTCGACTTCGCCTCCAAAGTTGGTTCACTCTTGATAGCTCCAAGTGCAGTGTAGGAAAGTCTGTATACATCCATTTTAAATTTTGAGCACATCTTACGACGGACAGTATGCTTAGAAAAATCGGAAATGTTTTAAACTCCAACGAGGAATTCTTGTTAGGTGATAATATTACCATTAGCGTTGATATTACAGATCCTTGCCGTGGCCATGGTACGCGTTGTAATGATAAGTATTTTCCCATGACAGACTATCTAAAAAAGAAGGTACTTAATGTGGATAATGCCTTCGACTGTCTTTCGGGAGCGTTGGCATTATGTGTACTACGTGCAAATAACGAATATCGAAAAGCTAAATATATGCAAACACATACGGAGCACTGGCAAGCCAAAGCAGCCGAGTTGTGTTAATTTGCAGGGGTTAATTTAAGTCAGCATAATGGAGATAGTTTAGAAGACGTAAACAAATTTCAAAAGCATTTTGGAAATCAATATCAAATTATTGTGTATGGACGGGTCTCCAAAACACGCCAGTATGAAAAAATGTATGTTGGTCTCTCAGCTCTGAGGAAAATCTTTTTACGATATGAAAAAATCACTATGATGTTATTAAAACATTATCTGTCTTTTAGGTAGTAGATTGTATTGTGACTATTGCCTTAATCCCTATATGGAGCTTCGGTTTCATGAGTGTGAATATAAATGTAAACTATGTGAGTCATATCATACCGATATCACAAGTTCTGATGAAACAAAACAACATTGTGACAAGTGTAATAATACCTTTGTCAATCAAACATGCTTTGACATTCATGTTGCAAAGGCTAAACGTAAATCATTATGTGATCATGTTCAGGTATGTGGTCATTGCGGTGTAAAACTTGCTTGGCGCATTCGAAAGGGGAAGCTTGTTTGTGGTGAACATTTTTGTAAACGGTGTGAATTGTACGTAAATGAAAGCCATAGTTGTTATGTTAAACTGGAGCGTCCTAAGCGTATTGAGAAATTTTATACATTGTCTACGATATAGAGGCCATGCGCACGGATGTGAATGACAATTGTGAGCATGAATTAGTGCCTAATTTAATTTGTGTAACGCATCGATGTCATCAATGCAAAGATATTCGTGACAAAAGCTATAAATGTAATGTATGTGGTAATGCTGAGGGCTCTCGTGGCTTTACCTTTTATACTATGAATCCGTTTATTACACATGTGGTAGAGCAGGGTTCTAAGTTCACGCAGGTGTTGCTTTGCCACATAATGCTCACGTTTTTGACAATTTACTTGTTGCTCATGAAATATTAGAACAGCAGCAATTTGTACCTCAAATACTTACAAGCGGTCATAAAATTATGCAGTTAACAATAAACATTATATTCTGTTTCTGAGTGTTCGATTTGCAGACCTCCCAAAAACGTTAGGATTGGACGAATCTTTGAGGAAGGGAGATTTTCCACATCTCTTTAACATCCCCAGGAATCAGAATTATGTTGGACTATATCCACACTTGGATTCTTATGATCTAGGATGTAAATCGGAAAAAGATGCCGGGGCTATTGTCTTATGGCATAAGCAATGTTTCAAATGAAAAAAAATTCGACTTTCAGCGTGAACTGTTGGCCTATTGCCAGAATGACGTACGTATCCTCACATTGGATGGCTCTTATTCAGTTCCCCAATTTAATCGAACGTACAACACAAGAACTGCAATGCTTTTTACATACCTGTACGATCGCGACTGGCGCAATGGTGTTTTATCTAACCCAGTATCTTAAAGAAAATTCCATCCCTGTCATCCCACCATTAGGATTTCAGCATGGTACTACTAATCAAAGCAAGCAAGCAAAACTTTGGCTTAGGTATATTTAATATACACATAACGTCAAGTTGCAAAGCTATGAACGTGGCGGTGAGGCTCACTTTAAACATTTCAAGGTTGACGGATATGATAAAAATACTCGTACTGTCTATGAGTATTATGGATGGTACTACCACGTACATCAATGCCTAACCCAACTCAGAGATTTAGCTGTAGATGAACAAGGTCGTAGTCTCAATAGTCGATATGCCGACACTATGACAAGGGAAGAGTTTCTACGTCAGACATGTAATGTAAATGTTGTGTCCATATGGGAATGTTAGTGGCACAAACAGGTAAAGACGTCTCCAGACCTACAGACATTTCTTCGCGATCATTGTTAAGATATTGAAGATCCCCTCTGTCCAAAGGATGCGTTTAAGGGCGGACGAACGGAATGTTTTCAAAGCCTTTACGAATGGATTGAAACGGAACAAACAGATTTTATGGATTTTACTTCTCTCTACCCATGGCTCATGGCTACCCGTCCACTTCCAGTTGGACTCGTAACTGTGTATAAAGACACGGACATGCCTGATCCCCGTGAGGTTCACGGTTTAGTCTTTTGTAAAGTCCTTCCTCCAACAGATCTAGACATTCCTATATTACCCTACAATGCTCACAACAAACCATTGTTCGGTTTATGAAAAACGTGTATGGAAACGTTACATACATCAGAATGTATTCATACAAACGAAGAACGAGCTATCAAAGGTGTTTTTTGTACCCCCGAGCTCCATGCTGCATTAGATGCAGGGTATAAAATTATGCAAACGTATGAGATTTGGGCATCAGAAATGTCAGTGGACTTGTTTCGGAGGTACATAGGAACGTTTCTTAAAATGAAGCAGGAAAAATCCGTTTTTTTCGAGAGTTGTCAAAATGAGGAGAATAAGCAACAGTATATTCGCGATTATTTTAATCAAGATGGCATTCATCTTGAGTATGATAGCATTATTACGAACGAGGTCCTTCGATTCATTGCAAAAATATATTTAAATTCTTTGTTTGGGAAGTGGGCCCAAAGGTGTGATCTTCCACGAACAAAGGTTGTTACAACAACTCAGGAGTTTAGTGAAACTGTGTATGCTCCTCATTTGGAAATTCAGCATGTGAATCTCGTAGGTAGTAAACTTGTTACATATCGAGATTTCAAGTCGCAAAATACGCCTTACGCCTTCAGCAATGTCATGCTTGCCGCTTTTATTTCCTCATGGGCGAGACTACGACTGTATGTAGCAATGAGTACTGTGGGTATAGCTCGACTTTTGTATTGTGATACCGACAGTGTTATCTATGTTAGACAACGTAATGAATCGCCATTGCTGCCTCTTGGTAATTATGTAGGTCAGCTTAAGGATGAAGTGCCTGCGGGGTGGACAATGCATCCTTTCTCTTCTGGAGGGCCAAAATATTATTGTTTCGAACTAAAGGAAATATTTAAGGGTCAATTAAACCACGTGATCAAGATTCGAGGTATAACACTTAATCAGCGAACACAAGAGAAAATTACATAAGGTAGGGAAGGGTATGTATAAAGGTAAACAAATCGTTACACCAATTCGTATTCTTAGAAAACCTGACTTTCGTGTCGTTTGTAAATCTCAGGTGAAACGCCATGTTGTGCAACAACACAAACGACGTAAAGTAAATCCTATTGAGAAAAAACAATATATTACAGTTCCTTATGGATTTCGAGGTTAAGAACAAAACGTGGAAGTAAACGCATGTTTATCTTTTTATAGGAATATTTGTTTATTATTATTTACATTTAACATTGGTGGTCATAGTAAACGACTTGTAACCCAACCATTACAATATTTGGGTACAGAATGCCGTTCATTTACAAAACCAAAGTATTATCTAGGTATCTTAATAAACATCGTGTACATACGACACCAAAAATTCTAAATGAATAAGTACTGTAAATACGTTCGGTATCTGTAGCAACACATTTTAGATCCTGCAAGTAAAAAAATTATTTGTAACCGTGTTTATATGAACCTTCGAAAACCAAGGATAGTATGTTTACAAGACAAAAGACTTTGCATATGGTTGTGGTGGTGGTGGTTCTCATGTGGCACACAGTCACTCAACGTTGTATTGGGGGGAAGCACTACACCATTTTATTTAAATGAACTTTGTATCCTGTTTGTTATGCAACTGGTTGTTGCGCTATGGTCAATACGGAACAAATTATTCCTGATGTTGTCATGTATACCTTCTTGTAACTGTTTGTCACTAGCATCTTGTCTATTGTACGTCAACCACTGTATTTGTTTATTATACAATAAAGAACGTTGGTTGATTTCAATCGATGTGTTTCATTTTTCAATCCTGATTCTCCGTTGAAAGTGAAGCTCCATGTTGATAGTCCTTTGTCCACAGCACATCGTACATTGCCTGTACATCATCATCATTAGCAATCATCTCTGTATAGGTAAGTATAAAGTGTTATGTGGTGATGGATTGCTCAAGATGCATTGCAACAAGAATATTGTAGATGGAATGATGTGTATCAAAAAACGCTAACGTCTGCAAAACTTCCTCGCGTACATCATCTGCTGAAAGGTTAGTACAGACATGTCCTTCATCATCATCATCTTCAACTGGAACACCGGCGTAATAGTAAGTGCAAGCGACCGGAAAGAAAGGCGTCCATTTATCAAGGGCCAGTAGAACACAATTTACACTCACGTGTTTGTTTGAACAAGTACAACCCAACATGATGCTATGGAACTGGGTTCAATGCCTGTCGCCAACGTTGCGTTATAGCAATTACCAGAAAAATCAACAAGCTCCATTGCACTTTGATTGTGTTTTAGTTTTAGCCAATGACAATACAATAAATAGTAATCAATTGCGAACGTGTGATACACCCAGGACTACGTAGTGTAAATCCTTTCCATCAGGCAACGTTGTATTCATAGCTGACTTTTGGGGTGGTTGCGTCATCGAACTATGTTGCTAACTCCCGTATTTGTCGTACTTTTATCCTCACCGAAAGTGACAAGCGTCGTTTTCGTATGTTGACTGAAAACCTATCTGTGCTACGTTGCTATCATTTTACAAAAGTGCTATCCGCTTCCCTACATCACCAACTACAAATCTATATGCATGTTTAATTACCAATTGCTAGATACACATTTGTGCTTGGTATAATAAAATTTCATCTTCTGCCAATCACATCATCAAGTATAAATTCTTATCTGTTTGTCCAATCGACTATTAACTATACATATACTCGGTACAATATTACTCTATGGATCTACCTGTGTATTAAAGACACCCGCCATATCCATACCCAATGCCTCGGACATTTATTTCGACTACTTGAATACGGCAACGGCTGTATTTCCACTATTGCTAGCTATTAGTGTGTTCAATTGTTTATTCTACTATTACATACATAGCTGGAGTATTTTGACTAATCAGGTACGTCTGTGAACAATCGAAAGCTGTTGTAGCTTTATTACAAATGCATAAACCTATTGGCGTTACACAACAATGGTAACCCCCACTTGTTCATCTACAAAATTACTAATATTCGTATTCTCACCTTGGATCTTTTAATTACTCAATTCAGATTTGACATTCTCAACGTGGGGATGCTCATGCAGTGAAAACCTTAATAAACCGCATTGTCACTATGTTCGCTAAAATTTTCCCATTTCGCAGGGTACAGAGATCCTTTGCTTACACCTAAACCTGCACCGTAAAGTGTAATACCAATACCCAAGCTTGCTATTCATACCTTGTAACATATATGACCCATCTACAATGATCCTTCACCATGTTGTACACATGTAGTCTGCGGGTGGGATACATTCTCGATTGACATTTTAAAATTCCTTCGTAAACACAAAAGATACAACCACTGGCTTATTCGTTTCCCTTGTGTCATTTTCCTGTGGGTGATTTGGGAGTTTTTAGCAGGGGTTGCCAGCTGACAGTACGTCTAAGAGCGCTTATTCTTAGTTTTTAAATTATCCACGCTTTCAGTGTTGCCATCGCTTAATAAACGAGGAAGATACATCCATTATATTTCATGCAATTTTTAATGCCTGGTGAACAGCATATGACTTTTTAGCTACGAAGGTTGGACACCGCTCAGTATGATCGAACACGTTTCTCCTATTGTTTCTCTACATTTGTGCTCTCATATTCCCAATAGGCTGGTAAGCGATAAAATTACACTCCAGTCTACAGTCATCCCGTTAACAGCGATTTTATTTTCTGGTAGTGTACATGACAAATTGCGTTATAAGCATTGTCCTATATTCTGATGACTGATCGCCTTTTTCTATAAATTTGACATTAGATATCTACCCGTTCGACCGTTGCTACAGCATTCCCAAGGAGAATAGAATATTCAGGGACTTTCAGCATTGGCCGCCATCAAAATTTTTATTAACACAGCGAAATAATAATGTTTATTCATACTGTCTTCTTTGCTCGACTGTCATTCACAATTCCGGGAATTGTAACAATTTATCTAAAGGTTCCTGCCCCGTCAGGTAGTGTTTAACAGAACTAATTTTTATTTTATTTTTATAGCTTGGTCAGTGTTTGACGACCATTCACAATCCTATGAGTACACCAGTCAATTCCTTACGACCATTAACGTTGGTATTTGGTGCCGCTTAGTATGTTATTTTAATAGAGCTAGTAATATTCAACATGATTATTCCATTAAAAGTATTATCCATCTGCGTAAACTATACTGCTTCTAAAACATCCCAGTCGACCTTTAGCAAGGCCGAAAGATGTTGTGCACCTACCTAATACAGATATACACAGTTCATGTTCCTATTTGCAGTTTTAGTTGCCTTGCGCTAGCATAGCCCTCCTACGAAAAAAAGATTCCCGGTTCGATGCCTGTACAGGGTTACATATCATGTTCTACAACGCATGGCAACATGCTCACGGGGACTGGGATGCATTTCGCATATAGACATGATCTCGTTGCTCGCTTGCAATGTAATGAACAAGCTAGGATTCTACAGCCAGAACGAACGAACGAAGGCGGAAATTCACGATCTTGACCGAAATCAATATACAATATAACACTTCCACAAACGTTCTCCCTCGCCTTAACATGTTCTTTCAAGAATATATATTTATATTTATTTCTTCCTTGTTTAGGGTAAAATACTTTAATGAACATAATTCATCTTCTTCCAGGTTCATTAGCTGCTCTGACACAGGCCTTGTCACTCGACAGGTCGTTACGACTCTTTTATTCTCCAGCCACTAACATGCCGCCTTCTTATCCAACACATTCGATATGCAGCCATGTATTCGCGCCTCACAACGTAACCAATTTAATAACCATCAGTCTTTCCTGTCTGTGAGCTGTCCACTCAAACTTGTCATGAAAACTCACGTCCTTTCACACACAGTTGCCTTCCTAAGGAAGAATTGTCCAGATACCACACCCAATAAACGCTTCGTCATTCCAGACGTCTGATATTAAAGTATTCAACTCGATCTAACATCACGCAGGATCATTTATAATTCCCACATCATTAATCACCCCATTGTTTCGAATATTCTTACATGACAAGTGAACATCATATTTTAAAAAACAATCCATTTCCCTATTTCAAAAGGCACACATATATTAGGTCACCGACTACTAGTTGAAAAGAAAGATGTAACCAATGAGTAAAAATAAGACTGAGGGTCACATTTGCGGAAAAGCAAGATAAAAGAAAGAAGAATAAAGATAAAAAATATGGTTACAACAAATACAACACGTTAGGACATAACAGAAACTAGTTTAGCTTAAACATACGGGGGAGGCCAGACAAAAGAAACGAAGAGCAAGAAGGAATCCAGGTATAGAATTGTCCTTTCTAGGGCTTTCAGTCATTCATTTGCTCTTTAAAGTTCTCTATCTATCTATCTCTCTCTCTCTCTCCTTCTCTCAAACACAAGACAAAGAAATTCTTAACACAAACCAAATGTTTGTTACAATGTTAAAAGTTGAACTAAAAAAGCTTTCTCGGGGAAGGACACTCATTCAATCTCTGCTTCGCTCTGCGCAGAGGAAAAGTAAAATGATTCTTCTTCGTATAATCTCATACAAAAAGGGTAAATTGAGAAGAACAACATGTGCAATCACCATATGAATAAAGGAATATCAATGTACGCTCGACGTTAAGCAAAGTGCAAAGAAACCATGAGAAATAACCTACAACTAAAAACGGAACCAAAAGAGGAAAAAGGGGAAGTGGGGTAAGGAAAAAAACATGTCTGAATAATATTTAACATCGTAAATACGTATAATATAGTGCCATTTAAAATGTAAACGCTCTGAAAAGCCGAGGGTTGTAAATGTCAGCATGAAGGAATAATCGTAGCATGCAGGCTAGTAACAAGGCGCTGTGGGACACACTATCATGTAATGGCTAATATGATCTAACACATAAAATACAATACTAAACTCGTATATTACCGGTCATTAGGAGATACAAATCAGAAGGTATCTACAGAACGTAAACACAAGTAAAAATCTGCTCATTAGCCACATATTCTACAAATACAATGGGAAACAGCACATAGATACGGGTCAAGTACATATAAGATAAAAATTAGTTAAATACTGGCACAAATGCTATGAAAATGACATTGGATTGTAGGTTAAACCCAAAAGGGTGAAAAGAAGGTAAACATAGAGTATTAACGCAAGTAACGCATAAGCGCAGATATGAAAAGATACCCTAAGGTTTCTTCTCTCCATTTAGCGACTATAGGAGAAACAACCCATAGCCGACTACCCTGCCAGAGGTTCGCCAATGACTAAGTTGATAGTATAGTAACTTAGGCTAGGGGCCTTACCTTCACCAGCCCTTTACGTATCTTGCTCTCTAGAAATCCATAGTGTTGCCTTCTAAGTGAAAGATGGATGCAAGGTAGTGCACTTTCATGCTGAGGTTTTCCAATGTTTCAAAAGCAGATTCATCAGGCGAATGCCAAGATATAACCTTAAGTAAAACCCTGTACGCCAACTGCCTTTTTCTTTTGTAGTATTTTACGTCCATGTTATCTACTAGGTATTAAAAGTAAAAACCAATTTTAAATTAATAAAGCGAATTAAATGACATGTTAAGGCAAACGGAAACGCTATTCACCACTTAAAATATTTCTTTCGATCCATTTTGGCTGTATCTTTTAAACAATACTAACAAATCAAATACCATCTGTATGTTAATGACAAGAAGTCGGCAGACTGATTACGTCATAACATGGCGGCGCTTGATTAAGTGCAAGGCTGAGATTGTTTTGAAGCAAGTCTTTATTACTCTTGATAAATGCATCACAGAAAGAAAAAATAATGTTTTCCGTAGTCTTATTGCAATAAAAAAAATACTACTGAAAATGTCCATTTCTTACAAGTTAGTTTTGTAGGATAGCGCCAATCACAGAAGGTAATGTAAACACCAATCAACTCATAGTTCCTAATTACACACCAATTAGAACCAAGCAGGACCTTGGTTCTGCTGTGCTTTTCTTTTACTTCGTCCTGCTCAGACAAAATGGAATTTAAACTGCTTGTGTGAGATGAACTTTGTGTTGATAGACTCATGATCTTTGATTGCTGTGTCGTCTTGCACTTTGGCCGATCAATATTCGATTTGTAGCATTCCAATCTTTAAGTGAAATACGATAATTGTCTGCATCTGTCTCCTTTAATTCATAATAGTTTTCTGAATTCAATTCTTGTTTGAAACCAAATAAACGTTTTAATCAACAACAATACTTTCAATAAATTGAATATCATGGTTCTTGGTTCGTGCTCTTATTTTTATTATCTAAGAAACATATTTATTTTATTTTATATTTACAAAATTTATTATTTGCGACCCGATATACCTCTCGACTTTACCCTCACTGGGAAAAATAATTTTTTAGCAGAAAAATTTGTTGCGAAAAACGAGGAATACAAATTATGAGGTATATCGGCCAGCTTTACTCTATATAGACAGAAAGAAGAAAGAAACCAATCACACATAAACTGAAAATCATAGTGGAAAAAATTGGTAACCATAACACAGTTGAAATGAAATGAATAACAAAAATACATTCTTCTTATATTCAATACACAGGTTTATTTTAGTTTGTTTTTATATTTTTGTTTAATTTTTACTGTTTATTTGTCTTTTTATTGGAAGATTTAGTTCATGTTCTGCCCATTAAATAATTTCTGTTTTAACACCATTGTCACAACATAACACTATAACACATAAAAGCAAGATTTTCTATTTATATTTTTCATCTATACATATCGATGAATTTTAGTGCCTATTGTTTTTTGTTTAAGAAAACAGAAAATCACTGTTCATGAAAATTTGTCGCATGACACGCAAACTTTTGAAGTTTTACAGCTGAATAAAACCATGTCTTCTGGAAGCAAAATTCAGCTGTGAGGGATAGGATGTAAACAGAAAGTTTATCGACTAATCAGTTCAAGTCACGTGAAAAGAGCTGCCTTTGTAGTATACACACACACAGGCGGGACAGGATCACTTGACTAACGGTATTTGTTGTAACACACACGTTGGATGGAATGTGTTGCGGGAAAATGTCATCTGTTCATGGCACCAGTGGCGGATTTAGGGAGTGCTACAAGGGCTATAGCCCAGGGCGGCAAATTTTGACCAAATTTAAGGGGCGGTAAATTTTTGAAAATATGAAAACGTTCATAATGAAATTTGAAAAAAGAAATGTCACTTTACACGATGGTAAGCCTGCAGAATGTGGAGGCGGGAGTCGCGTGTGCCACCCAAGGAGGAAGGCCACCCAAGGAGGAAGGCCACCCGTATAGAGATGCCGATCTACACAGACAGTAGTTAGCCAAACGGGGTCGCCAAAATGAACTTGTTTTACAGTAGTAGTGGTTGATTTTGGCGATGAAGATGAATATAACCAGCCATGATGTTGTTTCCATATTCAGTTTGAAGCTCCAGTTGTACGTTTCTACATCCAAAAGTTGTAATATTTTAATATAGTAGTTGGAAATGCTGATAAAATATTGTATTGGAGCTCAAACAGTGTAACATTTGCTTTCAGATTGTGTTAAAATAGTATCCACAGTAGATAAGTTTGGTTTTAAGACATTACACGGGGATAGATAGGGCAGTAAGAGGACAATGGATAACAGGAAATAAACAATGTAGTTAGGTAACACCTGCATTATTCAGAGCAGCTGCAGGTTAGGGTGTATTATGTAACATGGTTGTTGATAAAGGCTACGAGGAAGATATAGAAATGAAGTAAGTGGAAATGGTATTTCGAGTGGAAATTGTAAGAGCATTATTTATTTATTTATTTAGATAGAACACAAAAGGAGAACCTAATTATAATGTTCAATATTTTAGATTATTGTCACCAATAGGAGTACAATCAAATACAGTATTTTTTTACAATGTTATGAATTTGTTTAAGATTCATGTTATGAAAATCAATTTCCTCAACTCTTTACTTATGTCATTATAGGTTGCGCTCATTCTCCAAGATGGTGACCTTTGCATAATATTTGTTAGCGGTTTTTGATAATAAAAGAATCCTGAGTTTTTTGTTCTGGTGTTGATGGGACATGTATCTGAAAGTTTGAGAGCAGATTCATAGAATCTATTCTATTTGTAAACACTTTGTAAAGAAAAATCATTTCATGAAGAGTACGTCTGTTCCCAAGACTCATCATGTTAAAGTTTATATTTAATATTTATTTTTGCTATCAGTTCTCGGGTATACGCCTGCTTCTTTCTATACCATGAATCTTTGGAATTTTACTTGGATTTATTCGAGCTTGTCTGAGCTGCGTGAAGTGCCTGTATTCCAGATAATGGTAGCGTATTCAATTTTTGATCTTAAATATGTCTGAAATAGACGCATGAGAGATTCAGTTTTCCTGAAATCCGTTCCCATTCTTATTATTAATCCCAGGTTTCTATACGCTTCATCAACAACTTTGTCTATATGAACGTCAATAAGCATTTTGGAATCAAATATTATACGTAGATCCTTTATATTTTTGGGGTATGGCAGACGCGTGAGAGTAATTTTATATTTGAAATGCACGGCTGTCTGACGTCTCCTAAATGACATTACATTACATTTGTTAACATTAATTTCAAGTGAGTTAGTTTTACACCATTTAACAATTTCGTTTATGTCAAGCTGTAGGTTTTCACAATCGTTCATTGAATTGATAGTAGAGTAAATTTTTAAGTCGTCAGCAAATAAAAATTTGTTAAGTGTTTTGATACAAGCAAGATCATGAATGAACAATAAAAATAATACGGGTCCTAGGTTCAACCCTTGAGGCACTCCTGAAGTTACAGGATATTCTTGGAATATTCCAATTTTGTAAACAACATATTGTTTACGATCATTAAAATTACGATGATTATAATACGTTGAAAGGAAAATCTTAATGCAGAGATGTCTTTGAAGACTGGATTGCGTGACAATGATTTTGAAAAGGCTCAAGATTGAATGCAAAGACCTGTATAGAACGTTACGTATGGGATCTGAGAAATAAAAGTGAATGATAAAGGAAGGATGCTATGTTAGTTTAATAGTAGTTTGATGTCATTATGAATATGGGTATCGTTATGAGTGTTAATATCATTTACTGTGAGTAAGATTTTGTTGACGGTGAGTCGTAATTATTTAAAACATACTATTTTTACGTGCAAATGAGTTGAATTTTGAACGAATATTGTTATGTATTGATAACTATTATATTAGGATAGTACGTTACGAAAATATTATTAAAGATCTTGGATCGAAATTGAAGCCACGAAATTGAATTCTACACTTTTCAGCTAGTGATAGGAAATATAGCATAAGATGTATTATAACAAATAGTTTAGGAAAATATTACATGTTGAAAAAGTCGCCATCTTGGTCTCCCAAATAAAATTGTCCACACCATTGTTGCTAGAGAAATGAAAAATTAAATGATGTGTACCATCATGGTAGAGTAAAAATATTTTTGAATTAAAATATGTTATTGTAATGTTTCTATCGTTGAGATGAGAAATGCAAAAAAATATAATGTTTGGTTCGTAACTCAGTCGAAAAATGAAGATATTTGCGATTCAATGACTAATGTAAGTTTCAGCCACGATTCAAGCGCCATTCCAAGATTGATCTTTCCGGAGTGTGTTTTTTCCGATGACTGTTGTTATACTACCTTACGATTGTGAATTTGAGTCGAGCTAAGGACTCGAACCTACGTGCCTTTTGGAATTGTGCTTGTATTAGCTGCGCTGCCACTAAACAAAGATTTTTTCCTCAGTATTAGAAGGTTACATGACTTTTTCCAAAAGAAAGTTTAACTCTGCCGTCCAACCACACAATGATAGTACATAAAATCTTTAATTGTTGTCATATTGCCCTAGAGTATTTTGGTAAACCTGGACTTTTTTAGACGCAGCCTGGAATCGAACTGACAACAGTCAAAATGAACTCAGTACTTTTTGGCATTCTGTTAGCTTCTTTTCTTGAGGTTGTGTTCTTGTATGTGAGATTTAAGTCTCTGCACGATTAATGTCTACAAAGAAACGAACAAAGGTCCTCTGAAATGTGAATTTCCACTGGAACATTAAATCTTTCATTGATAACAACCACACAACTTCCAAACCAAAGTTCCAATATTAATAATAATAATAAAAAGAAGAAGAATAAGAAAAATGAGAAGATGAAGAAGAGTTTATTAATTTTCTTTCGGATTTTGAGAGTATAGTTTCTTTGCATTGACTACGGAAATGTTCACTTTTTTATCGAGGCCGATAAGAAATGTATTTAATTTCGCTATTACCATCTGTCACACTAAGCGTGGAGAACTATTCCTGGAAGATGGATAGCACAAAACCTATTTCATATAAGAGAATATAATGAAATTCATTACAATGACAGTGTTCACAAATATGATTCAAACCATGGATATTCTTTTATGGAACAGTAGAATATTGGTTTATGGAGAGATAGAACTATGGTTGATATTGTAGGGCAGTGTCTTAAAGACACCACCTGCGTTGCTACCTTGACCCGCTTATAGCTGTACGAGCTTGACTCGTATTATAAAACGATGCTGATAGAAATTCAGTAAGAGTATTCAGATGATTTGTTACCGATCAATACCAATATACGAAATGTTATGTTCCTACTTTGAAAGTGACGTCACAGTTTTTTAATCAGCAGCATTAAGACTGAGATATAAACTCAATATGTTTGAACAAATTGGATTCACAGATTTAACACCTCTATAGATGAATCCCGAGATCAAGTGTGTAACAAAAGAATGTCAGTGTTATAAACTAAGATGAATTTATTAAATAAATTATTGTTTTGAGTTTTATATATAATTTGTTCTGTATAAAACAACACACACACATGCAGTGTTGCAACCTATTGCTGTGCAGTGTATCCAATTATGGTTAATGTTTAAAAATGGATTATTAGTATTTGTTGGTGATTACGCAACGTTATGACTTGCAGAGTTGCATATTCGACTTTATATAGTAGATATTTCATTTTTTGAGTTTAGTTACATATAGAAACGTAATCATGACATGTCAAATGAAGACGCTGAATAATTAAAGTACTGTCAACCTGATAATTTGTAATAAATTAGTTGCTGAATCCACTTTAAAGTATTTCAAACTCCTTTCTTTAAAAAATAAGTTAATATACATGGCAATGTAATGAGCTGACATTGTCGACTTACATTTTGATTGGTCGAGAACTTGAATAAAGATGTGCAAGTTCTAGTTTCAAACTATTTGTCGGTGAATTCTACAAGGATGGTTATTTGCGGTTGCTCGGAGATTGAAGCAAGTGCTGTATGGGTATTAAACAGCATTTATCACTGGACAGCGACGTTTCCTTTAACGTGCGTAGCATGTTATAATCATCTACCAATGGACACAGATCGGCATGACTGTCTTATTTTTTCTGAGGAATCCATCAAAGACGACGTGATAGATACCTTGATGTATTGTGGTATTTGTGATGAAATCTACGAGAAATTTATAGAGACTCATCCAGACAGTGAACATACATTGCACAACATTTTATCAACTTACGAATGGATGGTCAGAAATACTGAGTATATATACAAAGTGCATGATCTTCTTTGAACGAAAGACTGGGTACATGGAGCCACTGGATGCTGTTCATAAGAAAATTGAAATAAAAGAAATACAAGTTTGAATAAGAAACGTTATTGTGCATATTTAACATATACAAAGTTTTGTAAATAGTACACAAATATTCAACAACAGTTTTTTGTGCTAACACTCAAGTGTTCCTTTAAGACATTTACATTTACAATTACAGTCAAGTGATACAAACTATGGAACTGTGCTGTAATAAAAAGTTTAGTGATACAAAATATTGGAATGTACCTCATAAGATACAAACAATTTAACAGTGGTGGTTTGTGCTCATACTCAAGTGACAGTTTAAACATTTATATTTCTGAATTACTTTTGTTTTTGGTCCATGGTCTTGTCCATGGTCCCTGGTCTTGTACAGTGTAAGGTTTTACCACCTAGCAATCTTGAAATTCCTCTTTTGCCTTATAATGCACATAACAAACTGTTGTTTGGTCTGTGTCGAACTTGCATGGATGATTTAAATAAAAGCAGTGCAACCACACTGAAGAAAAACGTGCAATCAAAGGCGTGTTTTGCACATCCGAGCTCCATGCTTCCTCAGAAAGGCTGTCATTGTCGATACATATGAAATCTGGGAAATGCAGATGACGGAGGGACTGTTCAAATGTTATGTTGACAAGTTTCTGAAAATGAAACAGGAAGCGTCTGGATTTCCAGATGACTGTTTAATCGACTGACAAAAACAGTATATTTTTAGATATAGCGAAAATGGGGTAATTGAACTAGATTATGATAACATTCAGAGAAATGAAGGTTTAAGATACATTTCCAAGATATTTTTAAACTCTTTATTTGAGAAGTGGGGACAAAAAACGGACTTGCCAAAGACAAAAGTCGACAATATTTTGGAATTTAATGAGATTGCCTATTCATCTCACTTGGAAATGCAAAATGTTGTCCTTGTGGGTGATAAGCTGATTGTTTCATACCACGGTTTGGAAAAGCAGAACACACCAAACAAATTCACAAAAAATGTAGCAGTTGCTGCTTTCATTTCTTCTTGGGCAAGACTTAAATTATACCAAACATTACATGTCGATGGCATTGAAAGACTCCTATACTGTGATACTGATAGTATTATCTATATTAGGCGTCGAGATGAAACTCTTTTCCTTCCTATTGGTGATTATTTAGGACAGTTAAAAATGAAATCAAACAAGGCTGGAAAATACGAATCTTCATTTCTCTTGGGCCAAAACATTATGTGTATCGTGAGGTGGAGACAGCTACAGGTGAAATTAACGAGGTAATTAAAATCCGTGGAATTACTCTCTCTCAACGGGCACGTAAACTAATAAACTTTGACCGTACGTATAATTTAGTTATAGGAAAATGTTACAGGGAAGTAGTTATTACTCCAAATCATATTTTGCGGTAACCTGATTTTCGTATCGTATGTAAACCTCAAACTAAACGACATGCTGTTGTGCAACAAACAGTGTCGGAAATTGAATCCTTGCAGTACTGTTGACTATGGGACGTTACCTTATAATTTTTGTTAAATGAAACTTGAAACCTGTTCTAAATAGTTTATTTTGTATACATCGGAATGTTTAGAGTACAACTTCCATGTAATTAAAGTCTGTAGTATTCAGACAGTTTAATTCCAAAGAATACAAGCTTGATTCAAATATAACGTTCATTTCTCGTACGGTATAGACATTCATCCTGATTTTAAAACATTTCTCTTATATGAAAAAGGTTTTCTGCTATCCATCTTCCACGAATAGTTCTCTACGCTTAGTATGACAGGTGGTAATAGCGAAATTAAATACATTTCTCATCGGCCTCGATAGAAAAAGTGAACATTTCCGTAGTCAATGCAAAGAAACTATACTCTCAAAATCCGAAAGAAAATTAATAAACTCTTCTTCATCTTCTCATTTTTCTTATTCTTCTTTTTATTATTATTATTAATATTGGAACTTTGGTTTGGAAGTTGTGTGGTTGTTATCAATGAAAGATTTAATGTTCCAGTGGAAATTCACATTTCAGAGGACCTTTGTTCGTTTCTTTGTAGACATTAATCGTGCAGAGACTTAAATCTCACATACAAGAACACAACCTCAAGAAAAGAAGCTAACAGAATGCCAAAAAGTACTGAGTTCATTTTGACTGTTGTCAGTTCGATTCCAGGCTGCGTCTAAAAAAGTCCAGGTTTACCAAAATACTCTAGGGCAATATGACAACAATTAAAGATTTTATGTACTATCATTGTGTGGTTGGACGGCAGAGTTAAACTTTCTTTTGGAAAAAGTCATGTAACCTTCTAATACTGAGGAAAAAATCTTTGTTTAGTGGCAGCGCAGCTAATACAAGCACAATTCCAAAAGGCACGTAGGTTCGAGTCCTTAGCTCGACTCAAAATCACAATCGTAAGGTAGTATAACAACAGTCATCGGAAAAAACACACTCCGGAAAGATCAATCTTGGAATGGCGCTTGAATCGTGGCTGAAACTTACATTAGTCATTGAATCGCAAATATCTTCATTTTTCGACTGAGTTACGAACCAAACATTATATTTTTTTGCATTTCTCATCTCAACGATAGAAACATTACAATAACATA
Organism: Lepisma saccharinum; assembly: GCA_022664845.1. Taxonomy (NCBI): domain Eukaryota; kingdom Metazoa; phylum Arthropoda; class Insecta; order Zygentoma; family Lepismatidae; genus Lepisma; species Lepisma saccharinum. Next base: position 28,503 of record JAGDQP010013642.1, read on the forward strand.
TTTTAATTCAAAAATATTTTTACTCTACCATGATGGTACACATCATTTAATTTTTCATTTCTCTAGCTACAATGGTGTGGACAATTTTATTTGGGAGACCAAGATGGCGACTTTTTCAACATGTAATATTTTCCTAAACTATCTGTTATCATACATCTTATGCTACATTTCCTATCTCTAGCTCAAAGGTGTCGAAAATGAACTTTTGCGGCCAATTTCGATCCAAGATCTTTAATAATATTATCGTAACGTACTATCCTAATATAATAGTTATCAATACGTAACAATATTTGTACAAAGTTCAACTCATTTGCACGTAATAAAAATAGTATGTTTTAAATAATTACGAAAGACTCACCGTCAACAGAATCTTACTCACAGTAAATGATATTAACACTCATAACGTTACCCATATTTATAATGACATCGAACTACTATTAAACAAACATCGAATTATAGCATCCTTACTTTATCATTCACTTTTATTTCTCAGATTCCATACGTAACCTTCTATACAGGTCTTTGCATTCAATCTTGAGCCTTTTCAAAATCATTGTCATGGAATCCAGTCTTCAAAGACATCAAAGACTGCATTAAGATTTTCCTTTCAACGTATCATAATGCTCTTTCCATTTCCACTCGAAATATCCATAAATGTCAGGCCCCATTGTACTCCATTTCTATATCTTCCTCGTAGCCTTTATCAACAGCCATGTTACATAATACACCCTAACCTGCAGCTCTAAACTCATGCAGGTGTTACGTAACTCCATTGTTCAAGTCCCTTTTTATTCATTGTTCTGTTACAGCTTTTCCCTTATCTGTGTAATGTCAGAAAACCAAACTTATCTACTATCTGTGTAACAAAAACTATTGAGAAAAACAGAAGGGGGAAAATAAATAAAAGAAATTTAAAAGAACAAAAATAACTTGATTCAATTTGTTTTATGTTATTCCTTTGACTTATCTTCTTAAAAGAACAACAAACAATGAGAAAAGAATTAAAGTTTAGTATTCCTTATTGTATATCATCATACATATATTAACAAAAAAAGTGGTGCAGTGTCTGTATAGGCAGGGTTCTCCGCGCAAGCTATTCGGACTTGGATGGTGGGTGGGGATAGAAATAAGTTGTGATTTTTGCTTATTGAAACATAAAAGCTGTTTTATATCTACACCTACATGTTATATTATGTATATAGAGGTTGGACAAATGTAATTATTCATCTTTTTACAGTAATATATACAAATTTGATTAGATTTAAAGAAATTTATGATATTAATAGAATATAGTACGTAATTTCTCTATGTCTACAAGGATTTATTGTATACTGTGTATGGTAGAGCTGTAGCATGCAGCTAAGACCCCAAATTATCGACAATCTTGACAAATTATGAATCAAAACATGCTTAGAAGCTTGAAAATACTTAGAATCTTGTGAAAAGTAACCAGATCCTGATTATTCCTCTCGTAGTATTCAGATAAGACCTCAAATTATCGAAAATCTTGACAAATTTTGAATCAAAACATGCTTACAAGCTTGAAATATACTTAGAATATTGACAAAAGTAACCAGATCCTGATTATTCCTCTTATTATCTACTATCCACATGTGTCATCGAATTATAAGGAGGGAAAATCAGTCAACTGGGGAAAATACTTCTGGCAAAAGTGCCAATTTCAAACCACTAGCAGTTACAACACAGATTTGTAAGTCTCGTCTTGTTATGAAAGGTGGATAGCTCCGCTATAAATAAAACATATTTGTGAAGAAGAATTCGAGAACTAAATGGTAAACTTGTCACATATTATTTACATATTTTAATATACAAAAGAAATATGAAGTTTGGTTTACCAAGAAAGTGAAATGTTGCTATTACGTTTATAATAAACATGGAGCTGCTGAGTTTCTTGAAGAGAATTGTAGTTTTAAGAATGAGGCAGTGAACGTGAGTTAACAGGGAGGTTTGACCTTTCAGTGTTCGGAAAACAGAAAAGTATATAATTTGTATAATTATTGTCTTGAATGGATAAAAATATCATCAACTGGAAAGTGTTTATTTACATTTTTAACACTTAATTGATGCGTTCTTGTGATGAATAAGTATGCTATTTTAACGATGTAGACCATCCCCGCCATCTTGGTACGCACTTTCCATTGATTTACATGGGAATTGTTTTACTCGTCTTATATCTATCAGGAGCGTAATTTTTAACTTCTGTTTTCGCCTAGTTTCTCGCCATGTTATCTTGGACTCGTGTTATTTTGTAGAAATACAATATTTTACACACGAACAGTGTAATTTTTCCCTTGACATATTGTGATTTATGTGGCAAACTATTAATAATACATTATACTTATATATTTGAAGAAATTTTACAAACCAAAACTATACAAGAGTCAAAATAACCACGAAGACAAATTTGTGAAAGCGAAACTTGAATATTCTACTTCTAAGAGGCATAAAATGAGTAAAACAATTCCCGTGTAAATCAATGGAAAGGTCATACCAAGAGCGGGGGTGATCTACATCGTTAATTAACCACCAGTGTTGAAGAACCACGACGCTGTTCGAAGTAAATTCACTAGGACAACAATTACTGGTAATGAGTTGTGTTCGTTAGATATAGTTCAATTTTCTTTTAAATTTAAAGAAAGTTTTGAGCACCTAGTTAAATAATAATTCTGCCTCATTCCTAACCACATTGCATTAAAAAAAAGTGTGACACGATTAGAGCTGTCGAAATCCGAAGCCCAAAGCAGTCACGCTCGAAACGTGGGAGAAGTGGCAAAAATCCACTTCGAGCAACTTCGAGCGCTCGAACTGTTCTAGCGGAGTGCCTGGTCGAATTACGTCATCAGATTACATTTTTGTCTTTATCTTCCTGTAACTGGTTAAAGGAGGTTCAGTGTTGCCAACTAACCTAATAATAATAATGGGTTATCTAACAAAAACCTTTGGACTGGAATATACTATATACGAAACCACGATGTTGAACCATATATACGAGAATTGGTCAAAATAAGGTAAATACACAATTTTCAACATATCTCAACGAAACTTCGCACAACTTAGTAATTTGACAAGAAGAAGAACGTAGAGTACGTCCGAAACAAAAAATTGACCTATATATACGAGGGTTGGTCAAAATATCTCAAATCCACAATTTTCGACATATCTCAACGAAACTTCATATAACTTAGTAATTTGACAAGACGAAGAACGTAGAGTACGCCCGAAACAAAAAATGACCCATATATACGAGGGTTAGTTAAAATATCGCAAATCCACAGTTTTCAACATATCTCAACAAAACTTGGCACAACTTAGTAATTTCACAAGATGAAGAACATAGAGTACGTCAGAAACAAAACATTTGATCCATATATACATGGGTTGGTCAAAATATCGCAAATACACAATTTTCAACAAAACTTTGCCCAACTTAGTAATTTCACAAGATGAAGAACATAGAGTACGCCCGAAACAAAAAAATACCCATATTTACGAGAGTTGGTCAAAATATCGCAAGTTCACAATTTTCAATATATCTCAACAAACTTTGCACAATTTACTAATTTGGCGAGACGAAGAACATAGAATACGCACGAAATCAAAATTTTGAAACATATATACGAGGTTTGGTCAAAATATCTCAAATCCACAATTTTTAATGTATCTGAATAGAACTTTGCACAATTTACTGATTTGATAAAACGAAGAACATAGAGTACGTCCGAAACCAAAATTTTGACCTATATATACGAGAGTTTATCAAAATACCTAAACAACCACATGGGCTTGAGAAAATACGCTACTTTCCACCGTACAAACCAAACAAAAATGTAAAATGTCTCCCGGTTCTGACGGCGTACGATAACCAGCTTAATATTACTTTAAATTTTGTTGGTTTGTCTATTTACTTACAGTGATCAAAGAATCCTTGGAAAAAAGACAATCCGCTTTAACACTTTATCTTTTGGGTCTTTCTCGTGTTCTGTTACACGAAGGACATGTTATTTCTGCACTTTAACATGCTTAAATTGTGAACAACTCCTTTGTCACAAAACAAAGATGGCCGCGTGTTGACAACAGCATGAAGTTTTATACTTTATCACCAGAGGGATATACCATTGCTTGAATTAACATCGGTTTGGCTATATCGACCGACATTGATCAATATAGATATCGGTTAACGACATGAATCGATATAATGCCATGACGAATGCTCTATTTTTAATTTTAATTTATTCGTTATGAAAAAAGGTTTGTAAAAATCGATTTATTCTTTGCAAAATATAGTTTTAGAAAATAGGTAAATTAGTGATATCGATAATCGGTGTCGATCCCACATCGATCGACGTGGTCTCAAACGAGGCCCCTCTCTCGTCCGCATTTAGGATGGGGAACGATATGGGTTCCATAACCGACCAACCTGCATGTGCTACTGGGGTATCAAACATTTGTTGAAATATGATTCAAATTAAACGTACTTTTTAACCATAACTGTTAATCAACGAATTAGAACAAACATTAACATTCAAAACCCGTCTGTGTCCTACTGGAGTGAATTTCTAATTTCAAAATTTTAGTCTAGGAATCCAACCCAGAAATCTCAGAAATCACGGGAAAAATTCCATGAAATTAGATTATTTTTAACAATTACAATATTTTGCGCTGCCACCGTCTCATTTTCTAATTTAAACACTTTAGCCTCAAGATCAAACTCACGGCCCCTTGAAAGCCTCGGATATGAAATTTCACAAAAATCGGATAATTTCTAGGATTATAACATTTTGCACTACAACCATTTTGGATTTCACATTTTATTATTTTTGGTCTCAAAATTTGTAATCATCGTCCCATGAAAGCCCTAAATATAAATTTTCTCGAAAATCAAATATTTTTTAACAATCAGAATATTTCACGCTCCTCCATCTTCGATTTGAAAATTCAATATGTTTGGGCTGGAATTCGTAATCAGCGTCTTTCGGAACACCCACTTATGAAATTTTACAAAAACTGATAATTTCTAAGAATGTATTACTTTTCGGGTTGCCGCCCCCTTGGATTTCAACATTTTTGAAACAGGAATCGAACTCAGAGCACCTTGAAAGACCCGGACTTAAAATTTCAGGAAAAATCAAAATATTTTTGCAATTATCATATTTTGCGTTGACGCCATACTGGAGTTAAAAATTCAATATTTTTAGGATCGGATTCGTAATCAGCGTTCTTCGGAACACCCGCATATGAAATTTAACAGAAATCTGATAATTTTGAACATTTTATCACATTCCAAACTGCCGCCATTTTCGGCTTGTCATTGGCAACGGAATCGAACGAATATCCGATTTGAAATTTCGCAAAATTCAACAATTTTAGTTTCGCAAATGAATTCAGCACTGCTTCGAAGTCCCAGATATTAAATTTAACGAAATTCTGATGATTTTTAACAATTGTGACATTTCGCGCTGCCGCCATCTTGGATTTCAAAAGTGTATATTTTTTGCCTCGGTAGTGGACCCAGGACTCCTTCAAGTCCCCACATATAAAATTTCACGAAATTCTGATGATTTTTAACAATTGTGACATTTCGCGTTGCCGCCATCTTGGATTTCAGAAGTGTATATTTTTGGCCTCGGTAATGGACTTAGGGCTCCCTGAAATCCCCACATATAAAATTTCACGAAATTCTGATGATTTTTAACAATTGTGACGTTTCGCCCTACCCCATTTTGGATTTCAAAATTGTATATTTTTGGCCTTGGTAATGAACTCCCCCCCTCCTAATCAGACTATCTTTTACAATCATGATGTTTCGCGCTTCCGCGGTCTTGGATTACAAATTTTAACATTTTTAGGCTCGGAATTGTAGTCAGCGTCCCTTGGAGTTCCCAGAAAAGTTGGCGTTAAAATACCTATGGAATCACGTTAATAGTTTTTTAGTACTTAATTAACTATTTGTTGTATCAAAGCTATAAAGTTGAAATTATACTATGATAAGAATAATAGTATCACAGTTGGCAACATTGTGTATTACGTCCTTTACCAAGATAAACGGAGGGGAAGGGGAAATTCCAGGACTTTCGAGTGCTCGAATCCAGTATTTCGAGCAAAAGTGTTCGAACAAATCTGTTCGAGCAGATTTTGTTCAATCATACTCTGCTCGCTCGAAAACGTATTTTTGTGTTTCGAGCGCTCGAAATCCGCTCGTTGCACACCTCTACACACGATAAATTACGTGCACGTGCGATGATAGCAATAAACCATGAGTGACGCACAGGGCGGCCAATTCCAAAAAAAGCTGGACAAAAGTAAAAAAAAGTAACTAGTTAGGGTTTTTCACGTTAGGTTGGTTACAGTACACCTGTAATGGTCAGAAATTACTTATGAAAGTGTTTAATTCCTTTTACCTGTCCCATAATAAGAGTCACAAAGCTAACTTTGTTCGATTTGCATCGATTGTGTTACTGAGACAGTAAACGACGCACGTGTTGAAAGTTGAATATAAACTTTATATTGAAGCCGATCATAATAAAATTAAATGGAATCATCGTCTGAAAGTACGTAGAATATATTAAAAAAAGTTGAGAAATAATAATTTATCAAATATAAATTATTAGTGAAACAATAATTGTTATTGATTTTTATTAATTGAAAGCGTTAAAATATGATATGGTATTATGAAAACGTTATATTGTTCCGTGTTGTTACACTGTCAGACTTATTATTCAGTTCAATTGTATGTTCGTCAATACGAAACAAAAAATTCTGCCCGAAGTTTCCCCTGTTTGTTTTTCAATCGTTTCAAAATGGCGGTCCCAAAAATCAATTTTCCACACCGTTTGAGCTAGAGCTACGGAATTTGCCACAAAGGTGTATTATCACGAGTGGTTAAGGAAAATATCACAACATGTTGAAAAAGTCGCCATCTTCGATCCAAAATGGCCGCCAAACCTATTGTTCTATAGGGTGCAGAGCCTAAACAGCTGGAGCTAGAAACACCAAATTAGATATGAATGTACCTGATCATTAGTAGGTTAAGTAAATATTACAAAGTGTTTCGAAAGACGCCATCTTAGATTCAAAATGGCGGACCAAAAAATCCATTTTCCACACCGTTTCAGCTAAAGAAACGAAATTTGTCATAAAGGTGTATCATCACGAGTAATTAGGTAAATATTATAACATGTTGAAAAGGTCTTCATATTGGATTCAAAATGGCCGCCCAAAATCCAATCAGGAATCATTTATTTAAAAAAATATCATATTTCATTAACAACAATCATCATTTAAATAAACTCTAAAATATTTAAATGTTGTTCATGGAGGTAAATTTTGCAACTCTGACAACAAATTCGTAATCAGCGGCCCAAAAAATAATGAATATGATATTCATCTTGATTTTAAATTATATACAAGCTGTTTGACGAATACGGGTTGTCAATAGGAGATGAAGGAGATTACATGAACTCCGACTTCAGATTCGCAATCTGCGACCGAAAAAAAAAAACGAGTACAGATTTTGAGATCATTCACTTGAGTTTTTTTTATTTTGGCCAGTTTTTATGGAATCGGCCGCACTGTGTGACGCTAGGAAACGTTTAATTGGTGCAGCTCAAGCACCATTAGAAAAGAAAAAGAACAGGAAGTAGTAAAGAAGACTGCAAAAATATTTAGGCCCGATCCTAAATGCTTCCTTTCCTTCCTTTTGCTGAGAAACCAAGGGAGTCAATGAAAGGAACCTTGGAAGGAGTGTAGGAAAGGAAACATTTTGGACGTTGTACACTTGGTGAATATAGCGACATCTTTGAAAAGCATTAGAAGCGTAAACAACTCTGCACCGGGTTGCGGGATAGCAGTGGTGGTTGTGATATCGTAGGCATACAACCCCAATTGAAAAAGCACGAATAATTAGAAACGCAAACATCTGCGAAGTTGTACTCGTTTTGCAAGATGCTTTGATCGCGTGAGCATTGCCCTCTCCTTCCCTTGAGGGGTATTGCACGGCGCATATTTTTAAGACTATGGTCATATTCAAGGACGCCCATTAGGGGGGGCAAGGGGCGCTTTCCCATATTCCCCCAGCTGGAGAAAATGATACTATTACTAATATGGCATAAAATGTGGAGATCATGTCAGTTAAAAAAAGAAGGCAGTATGTGTATGGGTGGTCTTTGACCCCCCCCCCCCCCCCCGAAAATCGTAACATGGGCGATCTTGGTCATATTCCTTATTCATTACGTGTACCGACCAGTGAGCAGGTCTTTCATTACAAATGCAATTCTTCACGTTCTTCTCTTTGAAAAACGTTCCAGGGAACAACTACACATAAATATTTTAGTGCTTTCTATAAGTTCTATTATTACATAAATCAGCGAAAAGGTTTCAAAGCGTTCAAAATGCAGTGCAAAAGAAATGATACTAAAGAAGTTATCAACAACGTGATGCGTGCAACAAATTGCTAGAATTTTTACAGAGTAGCTGCATATTATTTGAAATCAATTTTGTGACATTTTCTATTCCTCAATAGAACAATAAATATTGTGTTCAGTAAACAATATGAACATGAAGAATCATCCTGAATATCCGCATATATCCTGTTTTGATGGCGGAATACAGCTGCACCTGTCATTATTAATGCACATTGCACATAAGATGGATACTGCTCACCGTTGTCCCGTGGTTAGACTCGTGAAATTCTGTAAAACTCGAAACGGACGTAGTTCAGTTGGTACATTGCAGGGCACGCCAGTAATTTGTTTGCGGGGGTGTAAAGTCAAGGAGGAGGCATGCACGGTTTCTATCGATTTTTGACCGTATAAATTTTGAAGTTTAGAGTTTTCTAGAAAATTTGGGGGTGACACCCCCACAGGGTGTCTGGCAGAATCACTGGTAGAGCGTTAGACTCTCATTCAGGAGGTCCTATGTTCGACACCAGCGACCGTCCATGCCGACAGGTTTTTCTTCAGTCACATCAGTCAAATGCCGGATGACACCTTCAACTTAGACCTGGTCGACTCCTTTCCTTCCTGACCATCCTGGCTGAGGTTTTACACAGTTTTTCCTCAGTCACGCCAAGGAAATGCCTGGATGGTACCTTCAACTTAGGCCCTGGCAGACACCTACCCGCACCCTTTCCCCTCACCTGACCCAGGCTGAGCCTTAGATGCCTGAAAGTAATAATTAAAGTTCAAGTTCGAACTTCACGAAACCTTACAGATTTTCCAGCGTTTCTTTCTTTACTACGCGAATACCGGAATGGCACGTAAGTAAGATCCTGACCCATTCTTCCCTTTACCATATGCCGGTCCGATTGAAAGTTCCCACACATCACCGGACGTCCGACGGATGTCCAAAATACGTCCCGAATGTCCGAAGAGATCCGGGATATAATGGGACATTCATGGGACGTCCGCTAGACATCCGAAGCAGGACTTCCAAATTATATCCAACCCGGATATCCTTCGGACATCCTCTTTATGTTCTACAATGTCCAGTATTTTCCTTCCAGATATAAGTGTGAAAATAGACTCAAAGACGAAAAGAAACAATATGGGAAAATTGAAGAAAATATGTACTACCTTTACTGGAAGTGCTCTCTGAGCATTGAGGTACAACTAATTATTTGGGAAAATCTGCTATTTAATTTTGTCTAAAATGCTGATATTTTATTAATAGAGAGAGTTGGTGTTTCATGCGCGTGAGTTTGCTTTACATTTAGAAGGTTCCGAGTTTAAGTCAGAAACTGCATGGCCACCTTGACTGAGATTTCCCAGTTTTCGGCAGTCCCTCCTAGTACCGCGGTGGCTCTCGCTTAATGATGGAGCCGCTTCCCTGTTATTCCTTATTATAGGTCAATTTCCAGATGCTAATAATTATAAAAATTCAGATAAATATATGTGGGCTACAGTTATTTTGGTGTTTTATCAGTATGAAATGCTATTTTTAACTGCGGGCTTGGATATATATTTGGCAAGGAACCTGAAAATTTCTTGCGAAACCTGAAATCAATTTGGCTCTTAGGAAAGTAGCTATCAGAAACGCAATCTGATCGTCATTTGTTGAAACGTTATTGGTGAATGGGATGTGCGCTTTCATTTATTTTGGTTTATTCCAGCCGAGGGAGTAGGTTTATATATTTCGTGTAACGTTTTTATTTTAAGAAAAACTGAAGAATTGCAGTGACGATATTAGTTTATAGTATTTAAATTGATTATATACACTTGAGTTTCATTTAACTAAATCTGATGGATCCAAGGGTGATTCGATTAAGCAAAAATTCGGTTAGGCCAGGAACATAATGATTGACATACTGTAGTTTAGTATTGTACAACACGTTAAAAGAGCAACTTATTTAAAACTAAACAATTTTTCAAACATAGGCCTACCACTATAATGTTAAAGTACAAAACAGTACGCGCTACTGAATTTACAAAGAGCTTAAAAAAAACAGTGTCTTTTCTTACTTTCGTCCTTCATTATTTTCCGTAAGAGTACCCGCTGCATTCTATATTATACCGGGTGAGCGAATTATCTATGGAACGTTACCGGCAAGGCCGCTTTTAAGTTCCATAGACGTGCAGACAGTGCAACTGGGCTTCAGACAGAATTTAATGCTAGAATGTTGAAACTTGCAACGTTTGTTCCTTTCCTCCCACTTACATCACAACTTAAGGCGCTACGACGACAAACGCGTTTTACCGGTATTTCTTCACTATATGCAATCCAAGACCTATATCATGAAAATCACTCTACGCATCACTTTTCATTCCTTTTTCCACTTGGAATCTTCGCAAACGATCTCTCTTACGCCGTAGTATTTACGCATTTTGAAATTCGAGACACTTCAATGACATAAGGCTACGTCAGGTTAGAGTTGTTAGATTGTTTTATAAACTTACGCATTTAAAATTCTACACATTTGACTAACATAGGGTTTAGTGTGGTTACGTGTGCTTAGGTTATAAATGAGGTGAGGTGTGGTTAGGTTAGTTCAGGTTAGGTTAGGATAGGTTTACGTTAGGTTAATTCAGGTTAGGTTCTTTTAGGTTAGGTTAGGTTAAGTTAGAATAGATTAGTTTAGATTAGGTTACACTGTAAAAAATAGAACACTTTTTTTTACACTTTTTTGAAAGCCTTTCAGCACTATCTGGAAACGACTTTAGCTCACTTTAGAACACTTTTATAGTGTCCAAAAGTGAACTAAAGTGCTATGAAAACATTTCAAAGGTGTTCAAAAGCTCTTTAAAAGTGTACAAAAGTGTTCCCTTAATAATGCTACAAAAGTGCAAAAAGAGTGCCCTCAATTTTAATGTGTTCCAAAAGTGTGTTTTGGAAACTACTTTTAACTACTTTAAGGACACTTTATTCATTTTCAGGCACTATTGGAACACTTTAAGTGCACTTCCATACACAATATTTTGGTGTGTTTTTCAGATATTACGTCAGAACATTTTTGGTTAATTCATACCTCCTCCCCCTTAGTAAGCAACATTAAGTAGATACGCTATCCCTAATGTTTAGACGCCCAGCATAAATAAGTAAAGCTTAAACCTCCGCCCCCAAATGCTGACGTAATATTTGAACGACTCCTAACATTAAACAAATGTACATGTTTCAAAGACATATTGGTAACTGTGGAGTGTAGTATTAAAATTCGTTGTTTATTTTTTACTGTAAATAACGAATTTTGATACTACGCAGTACAGTTAAATATGTATTTGAAGCATGTACATATTTTAATGTGAGGAATCGTTCAAATACTACGTCAGCATTCGGGGGCGAGAGAGGTCAAGCTTTGCTTATTTTTGTTGGGAGCCTATGTATTAGGGATAGAGCATCTACTTAATGTTGCTTATTAAGGAGGGAAGGGGCATAATTTGACCAAAAACGCGCTGACGTAATATCTGAATGACACCTAATATATTTTATCTGTGACACGTAGTATCTATATTCGTTATATCCACTTTTCTCCTAAATACTTTGAAAAAAATAAAGTCGATTTTACCTATGGCTTCAAAGGCATCGAAACCTAATTTATCCCTGTAAAATCACCGGTTTTTTATAAGTTTTGTAAAAGTGGATATAACGGATTTTGATACAACACTCCTCAACTTTAACTTCAATCTGGAATCTTATGCAGATAGTAAATACATACTTTCGGTATGGTTGATATATATTAAAAATATTTTTTAAAATCACCACAAACCATATCATGCTGGGTACCACAAAAAAAAAATCCGATTGATTTTTTTCCGTATTTTCTTGTCCCAGACAAATGTCGGGATGGTATCCTTAATTCAGGCATGTCCGTACTAATTTTTAAGTAAAACATAACAACATCTTTAAAAAAAATTAGCATCTAACTCAATAAAAACAAAAACGTAACCCCAAATATAGGAAAAAACATTACAATTTTATTTCTGCTTTATGTTTTAATAGTTAGTAAATTGTTCACACGGTTGATTCAGTAAAAAAAAATAGTAGAAGTTCTCTTTTTTAAAGCACGATGCTTCACGATTATTTTAAAAATGAGTTTAGAAAGTCAACAGTCCAACAGCAACTAAAAAGAAAAAAAAAACAGCCAGAAAAGATAAATGTTCACATTAAACACATGTAAACAATTTCTGTGCTTTTAATATCACTTTTAGTGATACAATCTTCGGTACCACAACGAAGGTCAAGGTGCAGCGTCCGTAAATGCCTTCTTCGACACACCCTGGAACAATAATAGCTAGTATGTATTTACTATAAACTAAAACACATTAATCACATGAATATAAAAGTGGTATCTTCTCTGAGGAAATTAACAGATTAAAAAGCATGTATAGCAACCAAGCAGCCGTGACTCAATAGATAGATCGTTAAGTGTGTTAGCATTTGGAAGGTCTACGATTCGAAATCGGCGCGGCTGCTGGCCATCCTGACCGGGGTTCTTTTAGGGTTTTCCCTTTCACACCAGGCAAATGCTGGGATAGAACCTTCAACACAAACCGTGGCCCGACGTCTTCCGGCATCCTTTCCCCTTCCCTATTCCGGCCTGAGACTGAGATGCCCGAAGGCCATAATAATAATTACCATAATAGTAACAGCAAAGAATAATATATAGAGTAGTCGTAGTTCATTTGGTAGAGCGATGGTTTGACAATCGGATCGGAAACGATCTTAGCGACATCCCATTCTGACTGAGGTTTTGGCAGGGTTGCTTGTCATACCATGTAAATGCCGTAATAGTACCTACTGATTACTCCCTGACCGACATCTTCCAACATCCCCTGCTCCACCCTATATCCAATCCTCAGCGTGAGTTGTCTTAAAGACATTAATACGTTCAATTATTGAATAATTGTAAATATATTTTAATAACACTAACAATCGGAATTTCATTTGATAGACGAGCACATTCAGGTCTTGCTGCCGGTAAGCCTGTGCAATTTTTGTATATCAATCGGTATTTTCGATCGATCGATCGATAGATATTTTAAAACTTGAAATATCGATATCGATAAAAATCTATGTATCAAACGATTATGCGATTTTTATTTCCTACGATTTTTTATTTTTTATTTCCAACGATTTTTATTTTGAACGATTATTCGATATTCTATTCTCGATTTCCAATGATATTTCGATATGAACAATATTGCATGATGACATGGGAAACAGGCAGGAACAAATTCTGGGGTAAATAGATAATGCCAATTCCCAAATCTCTCCTCCACCCCCTTTGACCTACTGGAGCTTTCCCACGAGCTAACTCTGTTACATTACCGTAGACAAAACAGCACAGAAAATGTGAACGCTGTTATCAGTCAATGGTGGAAGGAAAGGGATTTCGCTGTGGTATTAGAAAAACACCACATCGTCGCAATATTCCCTGTTGTAGTTTCACCTTTGACCGGCCAAGTCAGATACTTTTATCTTTTTTTTTTTTGTCACTTTACTTTTTCTACTTATAAATGATTGCCTCATTGGTTTCATTTTTCAACAGCTCACCCAATTCAGAAACATAATGTAGGTTACCAAGTCAGTTTTCTTTTTCGTGTAGAGTTTTGTTTTAGGGTCTTTCATAGCGAAGCTACAAGTATTTGAATTTAGGTCCCTAAATTTATTTTAAGACTTTTAGGAAACTTTTGGCTCAGGCCAAATTGATGATGGGATGGGTTGGTAAGATGAAGAAAGTGGGAGGAAACGGGAGAACCTATAATAAACCCACACACAAGGTGTTTTTCCACCACGAAACTCACATGGTATGATCCGGGATCGAACCTATGACCCCACGCACCAGAGGTGAGTGCTCTACCACTGAGCCACACGAAACTATAAGAAAAGGGACCTTATAATCGCGCTGTTCGTATCCAGAAACTAAATCTCAAGAACTACGAATTGTACAGAGGAGCGATTATATATGGTAGTCACCAGGTCACCACCATTTCACGTTTTCGTCTTTTATTTAAAGATAAATGTAAACAAATCAAGTCCGTTATTATTATTTAGGTTTTTAAAGTTCAACAAACGAATTCTAATTTTACTTATAATTACAACATATTTATTACAAACTTTATAATTGTAATATTCGTTTTTTTAAAGAACTAACTTTAAGAATGTAACGGAGCCCCCAGGCCTTGCCGAAGTCGACAAATTGCGAAACCGCTGGGCATCGGAACGATTTTGCTATGCATCTCCATGAGGTGCACTCGCTTTTTTTGCTATGCTCGCTCCACCGCTTCGCTTCTTTCTTAAAAAACGGGTAGTCGATCAGTAGTTTAGCGATTGCAAGCGCCCTACGCCCCCCAAAAGGTATTAGAAACCATTATTTTTTATGTATCCTGGCCCCCTTCCCCTCTCCCACAGTTGTATTGTTGTTCCTTTACGGCATTACTTTCTATGGAATTTCGTTCATTTTCGATCATAAACTGGAGTTTGTATAAAAAACATTTAATTTGCGAACATTTTCATGGTGAAATTTGTGTTCTACACGTAAAAGTACCTACGGAAATGCATCTGATAACTCATTTAGTTAATATAAAGTTTCACCTTCAAGGTTGATTTTACTGCTTAAATGTCGCTCAAATTACATGACTCGACTTATTCGGGACACAAATATATGACAGAGTGCGAGTCTATGCGTGTTATTTTCGCTATCTATATGCTTCAAATAAGGTCCAAAAACATGTCCGAAGTCAAAACTCGTTGAACAGCAAAAAGAGTTATCTTGTAAGTTTTAGTTAAACACAAGTTTATGTTTAATACCGTGTCCGTTTGGCACAATATCCGTGTATGTTTGGTCTTCCTTTGGAACTTACCTGGAGCAGGAGAATGGTAAATAATTGGAACAGTGACTAGATGATGACAGAGCACAATTCTATGGATTGTTACATGGTAAGAACTTCAATGTCTAAATTATTTTGGACATCATTTTCGATAACCCATGATTGCATTCTGTCAAAGCTTACGAAACAGTTTTGTGCCTAAAACAGCAAGTAAACTAAGAGTAAAATAATAAAAATGTTAGTGAAGTTGTTCAAATTAAAGCGAAATTGAACTTCGGTAGTTATATTCTGTACAGTTACATGAAGATAAACGATACATTAAAACATATTTCCGTAACTATTGACGCATTAAGGCAGGCAATGATACGCATAGCTTTTACCATTCCCAATATCCGGTGTAAAATTTACGTATAATCTTTTTAAAAGCAAGACTTGCAAGACTCTTGCAAGCAAGACCAAGACCAAGACTGGGCGAGCAAGACCAAGACCAAGACTGGCCGATGCAAGACCAAGACCAAGACCGAAACTTTTGCTCATCACTACTTTCCAGCCTTTATTTATACTTCGTTCATCAGATCGTAAGAAACGCCGCTAGTAAAAAGGTGGTAGTTGGCGAAGATTAGCATACGGTGACAGGAAGAGTGCAACGAAAGAAAATTGAAATAAATTTCACGTTTTACAAGCTTCCTCGCTTAACCCTTCGTTCCTACAAGCTTGAGTTATAGGTTAGTTAACCAAGCCACTCACGTTGTTAGAACAAGCTTCTTTCATGCTTGTCTATCACGTTCAACACAATATCAAGTTTGTCAAGCTAAAAGCAAGTGACTGACAACCTTGTTTCAAGTTGAAATGCTATCTGGTATGTTATCAATCTAAACCTGATCGGTTGCTTTTTATCTGCTTTTAGTTAGGCGCTTGCATGCCACACAATCTGAATGCATATATGTATTGCAAAGTACCATGTAAAAAGTTGTATTCTCATTAAATTGAAAGTGGAAAGGTAAATCAAGGTATATAGACGCAAATCTGAAGGGTCAGTTTCTTTCTACTTGCTTTCGTCTAGGCTGTAGGCTGTAGTTTGCGTTATAGTCTGAGTGCATATAGTGCAAAAAAAACAAATAAAGTTGATTACAAGGTTACAAATGCTTCATTTTCCGAACGACTTTGAAGCCCAGAAATGTAAATTTCATGTTAAAAATATTAGCTGTATTGATGCTTGGAGATAAGTTTGTATACAGGGTCTGTCCGGAAATTAGTCGGACTGAAGTTTCGTAAATCCATTTATTGACAATTTTGACACATCGAGTTAATAGTTTTCAAAATATTCCTCTTCGGCATCAAGACAGCGTTTACAGCGACTCTGCCAAACACTGAAGGCTCCCTGGAACGCAGAAACTGGAATGCTCTTCAGATCCCTCGTTACGGCCTCTTGAATGGCCTGGACCGAGCCGTGGTGCCGTCCTTTCATGACCCGTTTCATTCTGGGGAAAAGGAAGAAGTCTGGGGGAGCGATATCTGGGCTGTAGGGTGGGTGGGGAAGCTATGTGATGCCATGTTTGGTCAGGAAGTCCATGACAGCAAAGGCAGTGTAGCTCGGCGCATTGTCGTGATGGAGCTTCTATGAGCCGGCGATTGCTGGACGGACGCGGGCGACTGGTTTTCTGAGTCTTTCAAGTACTCCCTCGTAAAATGCAGCATTCAGTCTGACCAGGCGGTACAAACTCTCTGTGAACCAATCCTTTGCAGTCAAAAAAAAATTATCAATATCGATTTCATTTTCGACTTGCTCATGCGGACTTTTTTCGGGAGAGGTGAGGCGGAAGCGTGAGACTCCCATACGCAATCTTGATCATGTCTGAGTCTCACTCGCAGTTTTACCCAGTTTGACGCAAAACTTCACCGCGTACCAATGCTCTAACAAATGATTCATTGTGGAGCGTGACACGGCACCTTGACAGGGGTTCACCTTCAACTCGATCTACACTCCGGGAAGGCTTGTAGAGGACTGGCGACTGGTGCGCTGGTAGCTAAGACCCCCCACCACCCAACCAGCGCAGTAAGATCCCCCTTCTTCAGCCCGTTGTGGCGGAAAAAATTCAGTCCATCATATAATAATAATAATAAATCACAGCCATATTCACAATAGAAAAAATATTGTTGAAAAAGGAAGTTAAAGTTTTCTTTCTTTGCTAATATGTCCCCACTTGGTAAATTTGACTTTTGCCATTATTTTAAAATCAAGAAAAATGAAAAAGATAGAAATAAGATATGTCCAGGAAATGTTTAATATTGCTTGGTCCACGAGATAGCTGATATGTAAAAGGTAAAGTAATCCCCTGTGCGATACGCACGTGCTGAGAACGACGTATAGCAGATGTGGATGGAGCGCTCCTACGGTATGAAGTGAGGTGGAGTGGTCAGTCTCACGCTCGACCACATTTACCTTCCCAAGGTGCCCAGAAGTAACAAAGACACTGTGGTATTCAATTTGGTAAGAGACTGAATACACCTCAGTGCGTCAGGAATGGGAACACTGCGAGAAAATTTTCCAGCGTCCTTGCTGGGATTTGAGCCCGCGTCGCCCATGCTACTACCTGAGCCACGGCGACTCATTAACTGATACGTAATAAGATTCAATTTTCCTGATATTACATCTACAAATGCAACAACGGAACACAGCGCTACCTTCCTTCGACAGTCTGTGGTTCAGTGATATAGTTGGTAGTGCCATAGAAATAGGCATTGCGGGAACAGTATTTAGTTAATTTTACCAAACCTATTGTTGTGGATCAGAAAGAATGGGAGATAGTCGGCCAGGATCTCTTTTAGAGGTAACACCCGGCATTTGATTAATGCGGCTAAGGAAACCTTGGGAAAAAGTCAGGATGGGCGGCCGCTGGGATCATTCCCAGAATTATAGGGCTGTGTGATTATTTAAAAATTCAAAATATCGAATATAGATAAACGTTTTTTATTTGATCGATATTTGATTTTCTACGGTTCTTCGATTCTCGTTTAACAACAATTTTTTATTTGAACGATATTCAACAATTTTTCTACTCGAACTATATTCGATTTTCCCATTCGAACAATGTGACACGAAAGTGGGAAACTTTGGATTTGGCAAAAGAAACAAGAGAGGAGAGAAATTAGTGGAATTCTCAGAAGCCAACAGACTGTTCATTTCCAATACATTTTTCAAGAAACCGCCCCAGAGGAAGTGGACATGGAAAGGCCCAAATGGGACCAAAAACGAAATAGACTACGTTCTATCAAATAACAGGGCAATTGTGCAAGACGTGTCTGTTCTAAACAGTTTCAAAATCTCGAGTGATCATAGGATGGTGAGATGTAAGCTGAAACTAAATACTAAACTAGAGAGAAAGAAGCTTATCAGAGGAAAACCGTCAGTTTTAGATCTGGAAAATCTTGGAAAACACAGACAGACATTCGAGATAGAACTAAGCAACAGATTCAGC
>JAGDQP010013643.1:0-47259 GCA_022664845.1 Lepisma saccharinum
ACATACCACACCCCTAATGTTATATACATCCTAACCTGCAAGTTCTGTGATGCCTTTTATGTGGGGGAAACAAGTTGTGCTTTTAACATTCGAATTAATAACCATCGTCACTTCTGTACTATCAACAAACCGGATACCCCAGTTTCCTTCCACACCGAGTCCCACAATACCAATTTTGATCTATCTTTCCTGGTTGCCATAATCCACATTTTACCCCTACGACCAGCACGCCGTCTGTGGGAGAATGCCTTTATTCAATTTCTCTCCTATCATGTGAAAACGCTTTTGCGAAACGTAACTGCTTTTCTTTCGTGTTTGTGATGTTCCTGTATATCTGTCTTGGTATTCTAACACGTCTGTCTTGGTATTCTAACGTCGCCCGCTTAAATAAAGAATTTTTCAATTCAATTCAATTCAATAAGTGCATTTTTCTTCCTTTTTACCATCTTATATATGTATCAGCAGAATATATTCTCACCAGAACCATCCCCTTGAGTGTTACATCTCCTCCGTTATCACTGCCAGCACCAATAGTGAGTTCTTACATCAGATGACCAACCACCTTAACCTAACCCATAACCAACACAAAGTCGTTGTGACGCCACGCGAGGACCATGACATAATGGTCCTCCCAGCGGACAAGGGTTCCACTACAGTAGTCTTAGACAAAGCTTACTACCTCCAGGAGGCCTACCTCCAACTATCCGATCCCAACACCTACAAGCCAATAGCCACCGACCTAACCTACACCCACTAACAGGAAATTTCAGACTTTTTTATGGCTAATGGTACTCGTGAGAGCATATCTAAAATGTCCATAAAGTACCTAACCTTGGACAATCCACTTACCCCCGACCTTTTACCCATTACCGAAGATCCACAAACGAGGTAACCCAGGCAGACCGATTAGTAGCCAGCTATAATTTCCCTACCGAACGCATTTCCGCTCTCGTTGACCCATTTCTTCAACCACATGTTCAAGCGGAGCCTGCTTACATAAGCGACACCTGCCACTTCCAGATGACATACTGCTTTGTACCATAAATGTTACTTCTTTAAATACCAACATTACTCATGCCCATGGCTTAGCCACCTATGGAATTCTTCCTTAACCAGAGACCCAAACCTAATACACTAACAACAGCTTTCCTTCTTAACCTGCCCAACCTTGTTCTCACGTGTAACAACTTCAAGTTTGACGACAAGCACTACCTTCAGATCCGAGGCACAGCCATGGGTATAAGAATCTGTTTATGGGCTAGCTCCTTCTTATGCTAATCTGTTTATGGGCAAGCTCGAACATGATTTCCTGCAAACTCAGCCTTTGACACCACTACTCTGGGTAAGGTTCTTGGATGATATAATGATGCTATGGACTCATGGTGAAACAAGTCTCAAGACATTTCTAGAACAACTGAACCAATTCCGTGTTGTTCTGTTCACTTGGTCCATTTCTAACAAAAGAGTCTCATTCCTTGACGTGATCACTTTAGAAAACAACACGCTCACTACTTCCGTTCACATAAAACTTACCAACCATATATAGTACTGACACTACTCATTTCTTTCTCCTTTGCCCTCAGAGGATATCAACTGAATTCCACCACTTCTGCTGCTGAAACATACAACCAACGCCTCCAGGAGGCTCTAGTGAACCGAGGCTACACATCTAACCTTGTAACATAACAGATTCGCCGTGCATCCTCACACATTCAACCCACTCAAACATCCAACACTAATCCAAACCCACCGGCTCTAATCACCCAGTTCCATCCTAAACCAACCAAGGTCAGACAAATCCTACACTACAATTTCCCATTCTCCAATCTGACCAGACAAAACATCAGTATTCCCCACCCAACCGAGATTAGTTTCTCAACATCCACCTAATCTTAGAAACATCTTGGTCCGTACGAATCCTTCCTCGCCACCATCCCAAACCGGCGCCCATACATTCAAGAGACCCAGAGTTGCTAATACCCGGTACACAATAAATCCCAAGGGTAAATGCCACACCTCTAATGTTACATACATGCTAACCTGCAAATTCTGTGATGCCTTTTATATGGGGGAAACAGCTGGTGCTCTGAACCTTCGTATTACCAACCATCGTCACTTCTGCACTATCAACAAACCCAATGTCCCAGTCTCCTTACACACCGAGTTCCACAACACCAATTTTGATCTATCTTTCCTGACTTCCATAATCCACATTTTACCCCCTACGATCAGAATCTCAGCACGCTGTCTGTGGGGGGCGCCTTTATTCACGGTTTGAGCGCGGAAATAAAGCCTGGCCGTAATCTTCAATAATTTTAAACCTCCCGTTTCCTCTGCACTTTCAACACATTTTCTCCCACGATCCCACCCTGTATAAATTGATCCAATCTACGCGCTATACAGCACTCAGTTGTTCTCCAAGCTTGATTCGTCGTCCGCTACGTTTGACCACTGTCTCCTCAATCTTGTGCTTACTCAAAACGTGCCCGTCGTTCTCTCCTCGACACATGACTAAGTGTCACTGTTTGCACGAAATATTGTAGTGACCTGTATTTATTTGTTTGTGTGTGTGCTCTAATCAGGTCGAAAACAGGATACTTACATAGTAGAATATTTAGACAGGAGTACAGGAAGTTCATAAACACAATAGTAAAGTGGAAACGTTTCGCAAAAGCACTTTCACATTATAGGAGGGAAAAAGGACAGAGCCTACTGGTGCGGAACTTGGGCTACGACGCCATGTTGTCAACAAGCGTTATATATATATATTCGAGTGTTTTGAGTATAATATTAAATCAGATAAAATCAAACGTAAAACCCACTGATATGGTGCCTTCTCCCCACTCTTTCCGAAGACCAAATTGTAGCTCACATTATAAAAGGCTTTCACTCCTCTATTTTGAAAGATATCGTTGCTTCAGGCATTGCTACCGTAAAGCAGTTACTTGACGCTCTTCAAGCCCTGGACCACAAAAGATTTTCAATACATCAAAGACAGCAAGAGGAAGCACAAGAAGTACGTCAATTGATCCAGCTGGATGGTGTCTCACCTTCCTTACCACCCTTAAGTTCATCCCCGCTTGCCCCAAATTTCAATTTCAATGATACCAGTACGGAACTTACAAAGCTCCGCCGCGCAATGACAGAATTAAAAGAGGCTCTTCGTCAATCCGGAAATTTAGCCTCTTCAGGTCAATCTAACCCGCAGCAAAATTCAGTAAATTCTATTTAAGATCACATGTCCAATATTGTGTTACGTCTGTAAGTAAATGATGTTAGTAAAAAGGCTAATCCATACTCTGGCTTTTCAACCACCGGTTTTCCTAATACAAACACATCATCAGTAAATAACACCTATAATACGATCACTCAGTTACAACTCTGCATTGATTCATTGAAATCGGACTTGTCCGATACGATTTCGAAGTTGGTCACTAGTCCAACCCTCCAATATCCAGACGAAACGGACTTAAATTCCCAAATCACTTCGTTGGTGAAACCGTTAACCGTTTCCACCTGTCGACCTCACCCTCGTAAGTTTGATAGCCGATACAGGCAACACTGTTTCTAGCAGGTTCAGGTTCAGGACCTCCCGAGCCCTAATGTAAACCAATCCAACCTCATTGTTTGTTTTGCTTCCTCTGGTATCAATCGTATCGCGAAACATTGTAAATTATCGAATTCAAGCACCCCAATCTTCTCCGAGTTTGTGAGTTTCATAAGCAAAACGGACCCATCTTTCCTGCAGGCTAGCTCCCCATCTACAGTTACGGTCCCGTTAATCTATGAGGACAATCTCTACTTTCTACATTCCGGTATTGATAAACAACAACGTTTATCTTATCTGGACACCGTGAGTCAGACATCAATTCTTGATTATCGATTGGTTCCTAAAACTGCGAAGCGTACAAAACGCCGTAGTGAAATTAGAGTTCTTAACGGTTCAAGTGCCATATCCAGAGAAGTCGCAACAATTGATATTTTCATTGATGATAAACCATTTCGGCATGTATTTCAAGTCATTAAATCGGATTTTGAACCCTTTTGTTTTTTAGGCGCCAATTTTATTTCGCAGTATGTACAGCAATTGCCACCCGCAGACGGTAGTTGCACGAAGTATCGACCCCAAAGCAAAAGTCGGGATAATTTCTCCAATAATGCGAAAGATCGCATTCAAAAGTCCAAATTTGACTACCGCCGGGTCCACTTGCAGTGCCCTACGCCCTCTAAGATTCCCAAAGTGGGTTCTTGCTTCGATCGCGCGACACCCCCATTTCCTCCCAGTGATTCAAAGTATAAACGTTCCCATACCAAGGAATCCTCGCCTCAGTTCTAGGATGACTCCCACAATTTAATACAACAAAATCATCGAAAACGAAAGCGTCCCTTCCGGGCCCATCATCCAAGACCAACCGCCCCTGTTCAGAATACATGGCCCATACCATCGAATCCGCGCACAATAAATCTACGCCTACTCATAGGGCACACTTGCGCTATCGTAAGAAGGCACCCCGTTTTTGGGCGACGGCCCCTGGGGCCCCAGTCCAGTCAGTGTACAGCAATAACTGGAGTGAAGCTCCATCCCCCAGCAGCATGTTTGCAACCTCCGAACTGCAACCCCACCTGCACAACCACCCTCAATTCATCTCAAATTTATGACAAGGATTTAGCAATCTAACTCGCTTGGCAAAAATGGCAGGATCGATTTGATGGAACACGCCGACAACAGAATGTCCATGCTGCCCGTTTAGACATGCTCACCGTTCTCAATGTCTACCACCCGCGTTTTTAACCCGGTGTTAGAATGTAAATAGAAACAAACATGGCTACTCACAGTTTCCCGTCAGGCATTCCCGTGGCAAAATATCCCGGAGATTACCCAGACTCAATCTTTTGATTTGATAACACGTCATTCCCGTGGCACACAAAACTTGTAGTCACTCTGTGACACTTTTCTCAATTTCACGTACACACACTCGTATTTTGAGAACATACACACAGAACATAGCCAAAAACACGATATACGGCACTTTACTATTTTTCTTTTTTTTTCCCACGATCAACGGATCTTGTAGAGTAGTTTACCTACACTTATCTTTGTTTCACAGAAACCCGGTTACGTATTTTAGAAACGCTTCGTGTTGAGTTTGAACCGACTCGTATTTGTTTCCCGACCCGTATACTAAGATATTAGTAGTTTTTCAGAACATGCTTTCATGTGTATTTACAGATGCTTTCTTTCTGCCTAACAGCCATCTAAAGCGTATTATCATCACAGTCTCCCAGTGCTATCTTACACGCTGATATATTTTTTCTGATTCAACAAGACTTCAGAACCAAGGAACGTAGCAATTTTCTATTTTGTTTTTCCTATAGTTCATTGCACGGTATCTTACATTTGTAAACCAGTCTTGCTTGAAGGCGACCGACTTCAATTCAAGACCGGGCTTACGCCATATTTAAACTACTTGTCGAGACTGCACTATTTCCTCAGGAGTGGCCAATTTTGATGGAATCGTTTCAGTCTTTGCCTAGTAGACAGTCAGATTTCATGTTTTCCAGGTTTTTTTCTTTAAGATTTCATTTTGATATTTCATTTTACGCAATTCGGTATGTTTCTCGTCTTTTATGTCCGTTCTTTTACATTTTATATGATGCTACATTCGTGCCATTTATGCACGCCACAAAAAAACTTAGAATCTCTATCCCTGTTTCTTTAATATTTCAAAGGCAATGTCAGTTATTGTTTACAGATATATTTTGTTCGATGCAGTTCCCCACTGAACGGCACGCATACAAGAGTTGATCCTAATTACCTCGTGTAGGAATAAGAAATAGGCCTTAGCGGTTTGGACCCTAACTTATCTAGCTTCTGATCGGTCCGAGATTTGTGGTATTGTCCCTTTTGTGTTTTATGTTCGTGTTTCGTTTACTGATATTCAACTCCAGTCTATCCCTTTTGTTGCCACTTTACCGACATTACATTTGCAATTATTTGAAGCCATTTTATTTTTCCTCATTTTAATTCTTTTAGCAACAGCATAGAATTTGATCAAATGATTGTTAATATCAATTTTTGCATTTATTTGCCCCGCAACATAATTTTGCATCAGACTTTACATAGCATTTTGTAGCAACCTTTGATCATTTTTTTTATAACTTTAATGTTAGCTATTAACTTCAGCCATTTTGGAGCCTTTACAGTTTACCAATAGAAGACCATCATTTACGCGTATCAGCACTACAAATGTTAATAATTAGGATGCACTTCTTTCCTTCAGTTTTGTTTCAGTATAATTTTAGACTCATTTATTTTTCCACCGCCACAAATCGTTGCATTATTTTTCTCAGTTACAATTATGAGATCTTACTTAGGTCCCGCAACTTAACGCCATGCTTTCATTGTGAGTTTGTAGTTGTCATTGGTTACATTTGCTGTACCAAAGTTAAATTCTGACTTCCAAATCTAGGATACTATTTAGATTCATAATACGATCAAAAGAGTGATGAGCATAGTCAAAAGACCTGCACGTATTTGAGTTATGTACCTTGGTATATTCCAATGATTTTGGAACATCGTTTACATAAGTGTTGACACCACAGTCAGTTGATGTCGCATCGCCGACCCCAGTCGGAAGTTCTTCAAGCAACAGATATCTCGACATCAGTTTTCAACCTGCTCCAGGAAGACACCAACGCCCCACGAGGACACTTCAAGCAGCCCCTGTCTTCAGTGCCCCCCAAGTGTCACCACCCACCTTCAGTGCTCACCCCCCCCTTCCGAGTGTTTGTGCGCTCCAGTTCCCCCAAAGGAAACTTCAAGGACGCCCGCCAGCGATTACGCACTTATAACTGCATTATGTTATCATATATTCCAATATATTCCATTTTTTTAATCAAATGTTATATTCAAGATATGAGTGTTTTTCTTTCTCTCTCAGTATTTTATAAAGCATTCTCCTCTTGTCATGTTTTATATGTCCTCCAGTGTTCATATTTGTGTTTTCCCGTACCACAAACTGTGAGACCGACGGACTTCCAGGTTTGGCAGTCGGCGCGAACCAAGAAGAAATTTATTGTGCTTTGGGAAAATAAAATAAATATTTCATCTATAAAAAAATAATAATCGCATAATATCCAAATGTATAAATTTATATTATATATGCTTGTAAATAATCTTGTGTATTTTTCATTCTAGGATTTGATCTGTCCGGTTCATGAGATATTGCGTATCTCAGTTGATGTCAAATTAATTTAGAGGTTGGTGATAAAAATCGCTTGGCAGAGCTGGGAATCAAACCCGGGACCCCACGATCAGCCATAGCCACGGGCGTTACAGACCGAAAGGTCCTGAGCCTGCTCCAACGCGATCTGTCCGCGGATGGTGGAACTGCGTCCATTTGAGAGACGGCAGTGTGGTCAGCAATGCGCACCACCTGGCCACGAACAGGCGTATTATGGGATTTCTAAACCGAGTGGCCGTCACTTTTTTATTCATGTGACTCCCCAGTTTGCCTCACGACACTGGGTGGACTCCAGTCGGGAATTGAACCCGGGACCACGCGGACATGAGTCCAACGCTCTAACCACTGGACTTTGGAACCTCACCACAATCAACAGTCAGCGACGGTAAACACTAGATACGGTAACCAGCAAATGTCACACACACACACATACATATATAGCGTGTCCCAGGGTACAAAGGGTCCACTACAGTAGTCTTAGACAATGCTTACCACCCCTAGGACGCTTATCACCAACTATCCGATCCCAGCACCTACAAGCGCACCGCCACAGACCTAACCTACACCCACTAACAGAAAATTTCAAATTTCATTGCCGCTAATGGTCCTCGTGAGGGTATATCTGCAATATCCATAAAGTATCTAACCTTGGACAATCCACGTATCCCGACCTTTTACCTATTATCGAAGATCCACAAATGAGGTAACCCAGGCAGACCCATTGTAGCCAGTTATAATTCCCCTACTGAACACATTTCCGGTCTGGTTGACTCCTGTCTCCTTCAACCACATGTTCAAGAGCTACCTGCTTACATACGCGACACCTGCCACTTCTTCTGTAAATTACCGCCTCTTCCAGACGACATACTGCTTTGTACCATAGATGTTACTTCCTTAAAGACCATCATCATTCATGCCCATGGCCTGGCAGCTATAGAATTCTTAACCATAGACCCAAATCTAATACCCTAACAACAGCTTTCCTTCTTAGCCTGCTTAACCTAGTTCTCACGTGTAACAACTTCATATTTGACGATAAACACTACCTTCAGATCCGAGGCACAGCCATGGATATAAGAATCTGTTTATGGGCTAGCTCCTTCTTATGCTAATCTGTTTATGGGCAAGCTCGAACATGATTTCCTACAAACTCAGCCTTTGACACCACTACTCTGGGTAAGGTTCTTGGATGATAAAATGATGTTATGGATTCATGGTGAAACAAGTCTCAAGACATTTCTAGAACAACTGAACCAATTCCTTGTTGTCCTGTTCACTTGGTCCATTTCTAACAAAAGAGTCACATTCCTTGACGTGATTACGTTAGAAAACAACACCCTCACTACTTCCGTTCACATAAAACCCACCAACCATATGCAGTATTTACGCTACTCAAGTTCCCATCCTTACCACACCAAGAAAGCGATTTCTTTCTCCTTTGCCCTCAGATGACAAAGCCTGAATTTCACCATCTCTGTACTGAAACTTACAACCAACGCCTCCAGGAGGCTCTAGTGAACCGAGGCTACCCATCTAATCTTGTAACCAAACAGATTCGCCGTGCATCCTCACACATTCAACCCACTCAAACCTCCAACACTAATCCTAACTTACCGGCTCGAATCACCCAGTTCCATCCTAAACTAACCATAGTCAAACAAATCCTACACTCTCTTTCTCCAATCTGACCCAGACAAAAGTTCAGTATTCCCCACCCAACCGAAATTAGTTTTTCACCATCCACCTAATCTTAGAAACATCTTGGTCTGTACGAATCCTTTGCTCGCCACCACCCCAAACCAGCAACGTTAACTTGTTCCCCCACTTTTGAAATTTATTTGGAAGAGAATGCAAAAGTTTTGTACCACCAATAAAAAGTTTTGTACACGTCCATTAACGAGTAATAGACGATTCAAAGTGGGGGAACAAGTTAATGCCTGTTTCCCCACCTCAACATATTTTCCGAAAATAGTGTCAAAGTTTTGTACTAGTTCTGTACCATTTTGTACCATCAGCAAAAAGTTTTGTACCACGTCCTTTAGCCAGTAATGGACGATTAAGTGTTCGGACCTACCATTAACTTGTTTCCTTACCTTAGCGAATTTTCTCGAAAATAGTGTCAGTTTTGTACCACCAATAAAATGTTTTGTACTGCGTCGATTAGCAAGTAATGGACGATACAGTGTTCGGACCAAAGATAATAGTCCAGTAAAGATTTTGCGACCAAGAAAGGAGCAAATTAGTAACAAGCTGAAAATTGGTATGGAAGTAGGTGAATGAATGTATTAGGAACAACATACTAAAAATCCCCTAAAATCCCACTGTAGCTTTTCCCGCAATTTTGAAAAATGACCGCCATTTTTGACGACGGCAGGGAATTTATGGAAATCGTCACCCTTCACGTTTATGCCTCTAGTCACCGCTCTAATTATTACAAGGCCATGAATCATATATGGTTGGAAATCGTGAAAGACAGAAAATCTAAATAAATAACATATATGCCCATCTTACCCAATTTGTAGAAGAAGAAGAAAACATAAATTTTTGATAAAGTATATTTTCAGAAATCGTGGGAAGTTTGCAACACTGGCAGTTATTGTATGTCAACAAAATCAAACGAACGGATGTCTTTGATATTTATCTCAAACACAGTCAACAATGACACAGATCGGTGCAATACAGGCTGAGGAAAAAAGACGATAACCAATATTACTTTCTGAGCTCTGCACAAAAGTGCATAAGGTGACATTCACTTTCACGGCTCTAGTCATCTTCTGTTATTACACAGGACCAAGAGTTATATATCATTGGAAATCTTAAGAAACGTAAATTCGTACGAGGTAACAATTATACTAATCCAGCCCAATCTGTGAAAGAAAATGAATAAAACCCAAAATTTCGGGAGAAAACTTGATTTTTTATAAATTGTTTAAAATTTGCTGTATATAGGATTTAAGAAAAGAATATGTGTACGGCCCTGGTCACTGTCGTAATTGCCATAGAACTACGAATGACATAGTTAGAAACTTTATAAAGAAGATTAATGTTCCAACAAGGCATCAGTTGTGCATATCGTGGCCAATTTGTAGAAAAAGAAAATGGCGAAATTTTAGAAAAATGCATTTTTATTGCTGTATTATTTGTTAATTTTTTATTGTTGGCCATTATATTTCTTTGATTTATTTGTTTATTTTTGGGTATGCATGCTTATGGTAGAACCGTATTACGAGATGAACAAGGAGCCAAAAGTTTCCTTCCTTACAATATGGTTACTCTACTCTGAGAAGCAAGAGGAAGAAGCAGTATACTACAGTGATTAGTCATTCGGCGGGAAAGACCGAACATAGGCGGGAAGAAAAGGAGGTGGCTTCTAACCATTGATCTTTTATTCAGTTATTGTAAGTGGACGAGATAATACCATTGTAATAAAATTAGTTGGCAATTTGTTTCATAAAAGTGCAGAAATTAAGGCTATGTAGCTGACACTAAAGGACTAAAAGTGATTCCTGGAAAGAGAATTTTCACAGGTACATGTGTATATGTTTTAGTTTAGCTTAGCTAAATTGACAGCATTTATTGTTTCGTTCAATAATTAATACAACTGTCGAGACATAAAAGACATACATAAAAGTAATCCGAATATTACTTTTATCCCTACCATATACTCTTTGGGAATATTACGCATGAACGACGCAGTCAATATGGAATAAGAGATATGGAAACATTACTTTTGGTTTGTTGGTGTTTTAGCTATGTGTATAACTATGTGTAATATGTTGAATTTAGTTAAATGAAAAATAACAGTTCAAATATTATGGTTAACATGAAACGATTATACTGAATGATTGAGTGACGTACTTACATTAATAAAAGTTTTTGTAGGCTTATTCAGATTGTCACTATCTAAGATGCAGCCAAAGCGTCCCCGGGTTGTTGGGGCTTATGGATAATGGTGCGGGTATGACACAAAGTTTCAGATTGTTTACTATTTATTTCGAGATCCAGCACTAATCTGCTACCGTTACTGCATTAACAGTCATATAGAGAAGTGTATATAGCCTGTGGCAAGCAGTAATATTGAATGTCGTTTTATTTTGTTGCACATGACTTCTGTGACGCCATTAAATGAACGTGACTCGTTGCATACGTGGAAGACTTCATATCAACCATGTAAGTAGTAGAGAAATGTATCCTATGCGGCAGGAACATTCTGAAGAAAAGAGCGTTCTTGTCACAAGAGGCCTAGAAACCATTATACGTTGCAGCATTCGCCGAGGGGACGGTATTCATGCAGTGTTGCAGGACAAAACTTCTGTGTGCGTCCATGTAAATTGTAGAAAGTCGTACACTCGAGAAAGTACCCTTGCTTCCGCATGTGCTTCACCAACTTCACCTTCTGAAGCCAAGAGACTAAAGGCCGCTTTAGACGACAACATTTATGCCACGATGAATCTTACGATTAGCAGTAGTGCCCGAGTGTAAAAGCAAGAATCCTACAATAGGGCAAGATGCTTTGGTATAAATCCATAACTTTTTTCTTTTTACTCTGGCACACTGATTTCGCTAAGATTTATCGTACGAGAAATTTTATCGTCTAAAGTGGCCTTAAGATCGCAAGAAAGCTCATTCGATTTTAAAGTGAATTGTTTATTTTGTGGACACGGCTGTACTTATATTGTCGACAGTAAGGCACCAAGTGACAAAAGGACGTCAGTTTCTAAAGTGTCTGAAAACGCAATCTCAAATTCTAGATGCATGTGCCAAACGATTTGATGCTCGTGGAGAGGATATTGCATCCAGAGTTAGATGTGTGGGAGACCTTCCAGCAGCCGAAACAAGATATCACCGTACTTGCTTTAGTCAGTTTATGAAATAACCCACCACTCGTTCAACAGGTAGACCTTTGTGCAGTGAAAATGCCAAAGCATTCCAGCGTCTTTGTGAATACATCCAAGAAGGTGAAGAGTGTCAGTTCTCGCTTCAAGAACTACGAACAAAGATAAAAGTATGTATCACGTCCCAGGGAACGCAGAATGTACATCCGATAAGTGAAAAAAAAAAAAAAAAACCTTGATTATTTTGGAGACAGATTAGTTGTTACGTGTGTGAAAGGGAAATCCCCCTTCCCCCCCGTATTCTACCTGAAGGGATTTGGTGACAGAATTCTTACCGAAAAGTGGGATGCTGAGTGGATAAAGAACAAAGAAGGCGAAGATCGTTTGCGTATAATTCGAACAGCTGCTTCTTTCATCAGAGAAGACTTTCGTTCCAAAGCATTCGACTTGGACAGGTATCCTCCTGCTGCTGATTTTTTAAAGAACTCATGCGAGGACATTCTACATTCACTAACTACATTTCTGAAGGAGTTGTTTGCGCCGCAGTATCGTGCCCATTATCAGGATACTGAAACCAAGAGCGTCGTTATCAGTCATGCCAATCATGAGTGTAGCGAGACCACGGTCTTTCATTTCTACTATTCAGCTATCACTTGGTGTTCATTTGCACAAAGAGTTGGATTTCGGCACTTAATTGATATGTTACATCATATGGGACTGTGTGTGACGTACTTTGAAATGCTAACGTAAGAAGACTCTGCAACATCACTGCTGTGTGGTCAACTTGTAGATTAAGTAAATTGCAGTCGACAACAATATTCAATTCATCATTTGTCGTGACTGTAAAAGAAGTGACATACTTTAAGTTACTGTCCCTCAGTAATGGTTTGGGGAGTTTCTAAAGCTCATCTTAATACACACTTCTAGAAGACCAATACTCCATAAATAAGTAAGTAGCAAACAATTGGATGATGAGAAATACATTTAATGAACCAATTCAGCACAAAAACGAGGACATCTTTTTCCCTTACGCCATTATAAAATCTAAGTTGCTAAGTTCGATATTTACTTAGTTACACAAAAGAAACCAAAACATATCGCAATTGTCACATAAGTTTACCACCGTAAACTTTCTAAATGTGTTTCTCCGTAATCATTAATATTTCAACACTCACCTTCCCTATAGATAACAAAAAAAAAAGGACTTTATTTCATTAGAGGTGAATGTTTGACAAAGAAAACATAAGGTTAGTATCTCAGTATAAAAATAATAACTATTTTTCTTGTTTGAGATTAATCATCAACAATTCCATTTGGGGACATAACCCTTGAAAGTACTCAGAAATAAAAATAATAACATCACATAAGATTGCAAGAAAAATTATTTAAGATTTTTCATAAAATATCTTTCATGCACGTAGATCAACAACACTAAGGGCTAGTTTTTCATTGTCCAGTTATCTTTCGAGTTAACTAACTGATAGTTAAAGTTAATCTGAACTCTTACTTTAATATCCGTTTTTCAGTTGCCTTTTGTTTGTTAGTGGAAATAGAACAACAGTTGGCAATGGATTTCTACTATTTCGCCATCTAGGGAGTTGTTCAGGAATTATGAAAACAGTAGTATAGAGGATAGCGCAGTAAGTTATAAACAAAATACGCATCAAATTCGCTAGTTTCTGAATAAGAAATGTGAAGGTTAGATTGCATTAAAAGATTTGTGGAATAAAGATATAAGGTAGTAAACACACATATGTAAAGAATTGAGTTACTACCTAAAAAATACGTATGTGTGACGCCGACCTGGTAGCCGTGTGGGTTGGGGCGCTAAGCAAGTGACTTGAAGGTCCCGGATTCGAATCCCGGCTGGTGCATCGATCTGAATTTTAATTAGCATCGCCTTCATAATCGTGACGAGTCGAAGTCAGTTACTAAAAATCGCCCATACAAAATAAAGTTCACAATTTTTTTTTTTTACGTAGGCGTGACGGTTCTAGATCGCTGGCCCGCATATTCTTATACACTCTGGGAAAAATAGATAAATTCCACGTTATGACCCACAGCTTCCGCGCTATATGCACGCTCTATACCCCTTATTTCGTTGCAAATAATTACCACAGATACTTCTATAAGCACCTACCAGCAACCCAAAAAGTGCTACGAAAAGCTATATGGCATTATCATTTCGTTAATACGCAGTTCATCAACATATAATAAGCATTGCTTTATGAGGAGTTATGGCGAAATTTCGTGTTATGAAGTACACATATTTTGCCTCAAGAAACACGGACAGTATCTTGGGCGAATGAAGAGGGGTTAGTTGAAGTCAAGTTCGATACTTTTTTATTATATACAATGTACACGGGGTTTTAAGAAATGCATGTGCTAGCCCCCCAACGCGCAAGAAACTAAATAGCTCATAGCACCTTTCCCTATTTCTCTGTCATTTTACGCTTTCATTTCAAAACTGTTACATTTAAGATTTGAACACTTCTAGGCACGTTAAGAATGTTACATTTCTCGGGTAGATTTTACGTTTTTTGCGGCCCATAAAGTAAAGTAAAGGGGAACTTAACAGATAGTTCTAAGAATATGAGCGCGATTTCAAGCAATGACAAGCAAGAAATACAGTAATTGGAATTATTGATTTTCTGATGAAAGAGTTCATAGGCAGAGAACAAATTTCTTCGGTTTTTGGATGCGTTTTATTTCGCTCGGTTGCAACTAACAAAGTAATTAAGATTTTCAGTTTGGCAGGGTATAGCCAAAATTGGGGCTTGTAAACGGAGTTTTGCCGTTTTCTTCTTATTCATTTTTAATTGTAAAAATTTAAGGTTGGGATATGTACTTGAGAATTTTCGGGGGTTACACATTGGGTAGTCTAACATAATCTCTGCAATTATATACTTCACAGTAATTGGAAAACACACTATAGGTGGTCAGCGAAGTTCATGTATTTCATGAAATTGAATATGAATGTCTTAATGGTTTTTTTTGCTAGTAACTTCCCAAGGGAAAAGGGATATCGTAAGGTGTAAAGTAGGGTAATGTTTAATAATTTTATTATTGTTTTTCATTATCATTTTACGAATATTATGTTTCATATTATGTTCATTATTATACTGATAAACTTCACTTTTTGAACCCCTGCGTTCGCCAGCTACTGATTAATGTGTACGTTCTACACTACTCATTCCCTTGTAAATAATTAATTCACGAAGTGGGGTAAAGGAATATTTAATCATCTTGATTCCATTAGCTTTATTATTTGCTGGGTAAACTTTACTTAATTTACTACTAGCCCACAAAAAAAATGTAAAATTTGCAGCACAAATGTAACATTTTCAACGTGAGTGGAAGTGTTGAAATGCAAAATTTAACAATGTTTCGAGTCATGGAAGTATGAAGTGAGAGGAAAAGTAGTTTGGACTGTTTAGGTGCTTGCGTGTTGGGGATGAGCACCATAGATCATATGATAAACGTCATGAGCATCGCATATAATTAACATTTTGTATTAATCGTATTCACTCACTCGTCACGTACTTGTTTTTTTGTAGAAAAGCAGTGTCACTCATAAATCGAAGTATCACTATTAGTAATCCACACGCCGCCATGATTGTGTGTTGACTAAGTGGATTGAGTATGTAACGGAATAATAATGACACAGCTTTTCGTGACACTTTTCGTATTGCTGACTGTCACTAGGAGCCTATAGAAGCGTCAGTAATAATTATATGCAGGGAATTGAGTGGTATAGATTGTACACATGGGTCAATAGCTTGTGGAAGCTGTGGGTCATCAAGCAAAAATGATCGTTCGTTTTTATTACCTATTTTCATTATCGTGTGGGGAATTTTTTGAGTGTCTCAAAATCATACGGATATTCTTTACTTTCGGGATAATAGCTTCCGTCAACTACTGATACATCTATACGCTCAACACCACTCATTCCCTTGTAAATAATTCACACACAACATATAGCAACAACTAGCAATCCAAAAAGCATTTCTAAATACCATGTGTTGTTATTATTTTGTTAAACATGCACTCGTGTTGATAAACACATACAAGTATGGCGACATGCGCAAGAATACTAAAGACCTACTTAATATTCGTACTTCATGTTATGAATGACATGTACTTTGCTAGAAAAATCACGGACACATGTCGAGTACCAAAGGCAGTTAAAGTTACTTTAGAATATATTTTTTATTATACGTGATGCACCAGACTTTTAACATTCACTCAATGTGCACTTTTAACTCGGAAACCCTAAAATTCCAGACACTTTTTTTATTTTTCACATTTACACAACTACAACCTTTGTTATATTTTCCATTTCAATGCTTACACACGTTGAAAATATTACATTTCTTGCGTAAATTTTACATCTTTTGGAGCTCCAAAAGTAAAGTTCAAAATCGCCTTTCAACACCAGACACTTCCATCATTCTTGTTACTTTTACATTTTGGGGGAGTGCAAACACAAACTGACTTCATGCCCCGGCCAGCACAAAACGAAACGTATCGCTCCTAACTGAATCTGAATCAATAGAATAAAAAAGACGACGTTAAAAAGCTGAGTAGAAGAATTGTGATGATCTCTTTATGTGCTCTACTATAATTCTATCATCCTCATCATCGGAAGAGGATGAATCTGAGATCATTTGCACCAACTTTGACAGGTTGTAATTGCCAAACTGTTAGCTCCTTAACTGGAGGTAGAAGTACGGGTTAATTTAACTACCAATTTGCTCAATTTAACTGTTGGTTATGTCTTAACTAGACATTGAAAAACGGGTAAACCACTAGTTAGAGTTTAACTGCTAGTTACTAGCTAACCTGTACTTTAACCAGACAATGAAAAACAGGATGCCCTTTAGATAAAACCTCATATCCAACTTAAAAGATCATTTATTCAAACGTTCATAGCTGATGTTTGATTCCATATCACAAAGAGTTAGCCAAATCTAAAGCTTGCTTTAATTGACCAGTATCTAAAAAATGTTGTAAGTTATGACGTTGTATTTCTGAATAAGATAATAATAGCTTATGAGCTCCAGTCATCTATATCGACATGAGTTTCTTTTTTTTTTTTTTTCATCTAAGTCTTGTTTACTGTTATTTAGGGCTTGCTTCATGTTCAGATGAGAATCTCTGTCCCTGTCTTTCTTACTCAAACGTGGTGTTGTAGCTTCTGAAGACTGTCCTTTATTTAAGAAGTCTCAATGTCCATGGTAGCCTTGGTTCTGATTGTAACATCTTGTTGATCTAAAGAATTTTGTAACACTTTGGGATCATTAACGACAGTATGTTTTGGAGGAAGCGTAGCTTCAGTCTGAGTAGTTACTGTTGTATAAGTTTTCATTTCCTCACCAGTAGGTTTTAGGCATTTAGTGAAAAGAGTAGATATTGAATCTTGAGATAAGAAATTCTTTGAGATCAATATAATTTCAAGTAATTGACTGTACGTGGAAGAAATTAATGCCAGTATTTGTTCAAATTTTTCTGAATGCATGTTATTTACAGAAGGGACATCGATATTATCATGTCTTGGTTTGTCAAGTATCCCAGATTCATTAAAAACATTCCAAGTAAGATTCAATATTTTCAAAGTATTTCGACCTAGTAGCGTGAAAGGTAGATCTAACCAAGTAATAACAAAAATGAATGTCATAATATTACCGCTTGATTTTAGATCGAGCTCGACAGAACCTACTGTATCTATAGACTGTTTGTTCCATAAATTAACTTTTGCATTAAGTGGTTGCAATTTTTAACAGGCTCCTATTTGTTTTAACTGGTTGAAAGACATAATACGTGTACATCATTATCTGAATTTACAAAACATTTTAGTGGTTGTTCTTCATACTGTAAAACAATATCAGGTTCTACTTCAGGAAGCACTATAGTAGACTTTTGACTTGTCGACAGGTTCACGAAATCCATTCACAGTGTCAAAATGTATTAATCTCGCTATGTTCTGTGTTTCCTCTGCTGTAATCTGTAAAGTCTCAGGTTCCATTAATTGCTGAACTTGTTTCGGTTTAGGGTATCTGCAAACTGACGAAAGGTGACCTTGACGACGACACGTAAAACAAGTCAATTCCTTGGCAAAGCAATTTTTAAAGTCATGATGAGACTTACCACAATGGTAACAAGTAGGTTGTTTAGTTCTTGTAAAGTTTTTTGTAGTAAACTTATTTGGAGGTTTGGAAATGGCAAACACATTAGTTTGATTTCTTTTCATAGATAAGAATGATGTCAAATCTCTATCGACTTTCTCTTCAATGGTTAGTAGCTATAAAGCCTTCTCTAGAGTAAGTTTTGCATCGCCTAAAAGTCGTCTCCGTTTGTCATCTCTAAAGATGCCTATGACAGTTTGGTTCCTGATCATGTTTGCAACATCACATGGACCAACTCCTCCTAAGCCTTCTGCGTTTCAACAGTTTCTATTTGATAACACTGACCATAATGTTCGTACGGTCGATGGGTATTAGAACTTTTCATGCAATGGGTGGCATTATGTGTGTTACTCCTAAAGAAAGCATCCCTGTGAGCCAATACCTCGGCTCAAAGAACTTGCACTGTCAAAGAATGAATGGAAGATACTACTTTTAACGTACACACGCAAAGGTGATGATGACGTTTCGGATTTAATCATTGCAGATATGAGACACCTTCGTGTTCTGAATACCCAAACTCAAACCCACCTCCTATACGATGTAACATGGATGACACTTAAGTGGTTGAAGACACCGACTTGCCCGAACTGGAGTGGATTCATGCAACTGATGACAAGCAATAACACTAACTACCAAATATCTCAAGTAGTGGTTCTACCTTTCGTCAATCTTCAGCCAACAATCATGGATGCTATATACTCGGCGCTTATGTTTGCCAGCAAAGAATGTGAAAGAAACAAGCAAGAAACGTGCTTAATCACGTTCGATCAACTTTTGTACGTGACATTGTAGCAGCATGTAGAAATTCTGGTGAATTGCCGTCAGTGGTTGTTAAACTTGGAGTTTTCCACACATTAATGTCATTTATGGGGGCAGATGCGTATATAATGAAAGGTAGTGGCATTGAAGAACTTTGGTTTTGTGTGTATGCTAGTAACTCCATTCCACAGATGATGTCCGGCCATTCTTATGCTCGTGCTTTGCGAGCTCATTTTTTAACACAGTTAGCAATCGCAAAATATATATTTAATGAATTAAACACCACTGAGGAGTTCGTGCGTCAATTGCGAGATGTGTGTATTCCTCTGATGACTGAAGAAGATATTGATTCTGATGTAGTTGTTCAACACTCAAATCTAATAAAGATGCAAATGACGTGAAGTTATTCATGAACGCCGCTGCAAAAAAAAAAAAAGCCGCGCCTCTAAGTTATTTCCCCTGTACTTTCAGCTTGTAGAAATTATGCGTCTTTTCATTCGTACCGAAAGAATTGGAGACTGGAAACTTCATCTTCACTGCATACGAGAAATGTTACCATATTTCCATGCAGCTGGGCATCTTTTATATGTCAAATACGCACATCTGTATTTACAAGAAATGTTTTGGTTGGAAAATCAAATGGATCCTCATGAGTTCCAGCTATTTACACGAGACGGTTACTTCACTATTCGCAGGAAAGATATATTTTGGAGTGGTATATGGTCTGATATGACCATTGAACAGGTTTTAATGAGAGTAATGAAGAGCAGCGATGGACTGACCCATGGGAGAGGCATGACTGAGAAAGTTATATCTTGGTGGATGTCAGGTATGCCAGCAGCGTGCCACTTACGAGAATGTCTGGAAAAATTCTTAACCAAAGATAAGCATGAAATTCACACTGGTCGGCATGTGGAACTGTACCAAAGCAATCACTCGCGTGATACATTACGTGTAGAGAAATTCTTGCGATGGTTTAGCGTGCACTCTCCATTCTCTTCGTATCCGGAGCACGCATCCCTAAGCACTGGCATGGTAGGTAATGAAATGGTCAACTGTGATAAAGCTATGGAAATCGGACTGGCTGCTATGGAAGGAATGTTTGGACAGACTTTTGGAAATGTGAAACTTAAACAAATAGCTAAAGTCATCCCACTGTCCGCAATGCACAATGCAGTGCGCATCCGTAATGAGGTACTGGCTGTAAATACCATGCAAATATCCAACTGAATCATATGCGTCCGAAGAACAACTCCGACAGTGTTTTGCTTACGAGCTTGCACCCTATCCACTTTATCTCTTCACAGAAATATCTATGAGGAAAACGAAAAAATCTGCTTTGTATGACATGTTTGAATATTGGACAAATTCTAAAACTCAAATTGAAAACACTGAGTACGTTACAGATGGGGGCTGGCTTGTACATCATGTTGTTTGGCTACAACATGGAACATATCTTGACGTGTACAAGTCGTATGTATCATATGCACTCACAATCTTTGGAACGAAAGGAACAGTTATTTTTTATGGGTATTGTACTGAAAACTGTACAAAAGCCGCTGAGCGGGAACGACGCGAGTCAAAGGTTCACTCAGCTTTGATGTTATTCACAAATGAAACCGTATAATCAACCACGAAAGATAAATTCTTGGGTAAATTCATAAATAAGGATTGTTTCATACGTGAGTTGATGGTTCATTTAACACAAGCTGGAATTCAAACCCAGCAAGCAAGAAATGATGCTGACGCACTTGTCGCTAAAACTGCAGTAGCCAAGTCTTTAAATCCTTGTGGGCACGTCGTAATAATTGGCGAGGATGTTGACATTTTAATCCTTTTGCTTGCACAGGGTAATCATCAGCACATCACCACATTTCGAAAGCCAGGATGTGGAAAAGAAGTGACAAAAGAATTCAGTACTAAGAAGTTGCAAGATACATGGGCAAATGTGAAGAAGTTGCAAGATACATGGGCAAATGTGCTAACTGCTTTGCTCAGTTACCATGCTTTTACTGGATGCGACACATCATGTGGTTTGTATCGACAGGGAAAGAAAAAGGCATTGCAATTACTTCAAAAAACGGGAATACTTATGCTAATCACTTGAAGTTTTCAACCATGATAATGCTTCTGTACAATCTCTGATTGAAGCTGATACATCATTTCTATTTGCACTCTACGATTGTCCAGCAACAGTAACCTCATTGGATGAATTCTAATATCATTCCTACATCCGTGCAGTAAGTCGCTGCCCCATTCAGAACGAAATACAATTAGCAGCATTGCCACCTACCAGTGATACTACGAAACATCATATCTTGAAAGCGTATCATCAGGTTCAGTTGTGGCGTGGAAATGAAATGCAAGCTACTGAATATGAATGGAAAAGATTAGGAGATATTCTTGTACCAGTAAGATGACCAAGGAACCTACTCCGTATAATGTCATGCATTTAATATCCTGTGAACGTCTGTGCGA
The DNA here is from genome assembly GCA_022664845.1 of Lepisma saccharinum. Taxonomy (NCBI): domain Eukaryota; kingdom Metazoa; phylum Arthropoda; class Insecta; order Zygentoma; family Lepismatidae; genus Lepisma; species Lepisma saccharinum. Next base: position 21,502 of record JAGDQP010013643.1, read on the forward strand.
TTTAAAGCAGGGATTGTTTGCTCTAATTTATGTCGTCAGTGTCGAGGAATTGGATGTATGAATGCACAACCAAATGATGAAGACCATAGAGATGAAGGAGATAACAGTGACAGTCTCATTGATTTCTAATGAAATAAGTCTGAATGGACTAGTTACAAAAATGTTCTTAAAATGCATACTAACATCTAATGCTAACGTTAAATTCGATTTGAAAAATACTTCTAGGAAAATTACATTCAACTAGCCATTTTTAAAGTAAATTAATAATTATGATAGTGAAAACGTTGGTCAAGTTTTGTTGACATACGATAATTGTCAGTGTTGCAAATTTTAAACACTTTAATAAAAAAATCACGTTTTCTCCCGAAATTTTGGGATTTATTCTTCTTGTTCCACAGATTGGGCTGGATAAGTATAAGTGTTACCTCGTTCGAATTTACGTTTCTTAAGATTTCCAACGATATATACCTTTTGGACCTGTGTAATAACAGAAGGTGACTAGAGCCGTGAAAGTGAATGTCACCTTATGCACTTTTGTACAGAGCTCAGAAAGTAATATTGCTTATAGTCTTTTTTTCTCAGCCTGTATTGCACCGATCTGTGTCATTGTTGACTGTGTTTGAGATAAATATCAAAGACATCCGTTGGTTTGGTTTTGTTGATAAACAATAACTGTCAGTGTTGCAAACTTCCCACGATTTTTGAAAATACTTTTTTTTTATAAAAAAAATATGTTTTCTTCTACAAATTGGGTACGATGGGCATATATGTTATTTATTTAGATTTTCTGTCTTTCAAGCTTTCCAACCATATATGATTCATGGCCTTGTGGTAATTAAAACGGCGACTAGAGGTATAAACGTGAAGGGTGACGATTTCCATAAATTCCCTGCCGTCGTCTAAAAATGGCGGCCATTTTTCAAAATTGCGGGAAAAGCTACAGTGGGATTTTAGGGGACTTTTAGTATGTTGTTCCTGACACATTCCCCTACTTCCATACCAATTTTCAGCATGTTACTAATTTGTTCCTTTCTCAATCCTATCTTGACTGGACTATAATGGATGAATTCTAATTAACGAAATGTACTCGGAAAAGAATGCCAGAGTTTTGTACTATATTGTAGCACCAATAAATAGTTTTGTACCACGTCCATTAATGAGTAATGGAGGATTCTAATTCGAAGAGAATGCGAAAGTTTTGTTCTAGTGTTGTACCATTTTGTTCCACCAATACAAAGGCTTTTATCGTGTTCATTAGCCATTAATCGAACAGTTCAAAGCGTGAGATAATTGTAGAATTCGGGGTAATGAAAGTCATAGTTTTGTACTGTTTCTGTATCATTTTGTATCCCTAATTCAAAGCTTCGTACCACGCCCATTTGCCAATAGTGAACGTTCAAAATTCGGAACACAAGAAAATAGTTGAAATTTACTTCACGAAAGTCGCTTGTTAATCATGCCATATTTGGTACAAGATTTTTGCTATTATGTACTACATAGTAGAAGACGGTTTGATGTGTGCGAAGCGATGGGTAAAGCTCGAAAACGAAGAATTTATTTGACCCTTTTTGGAATTTTTTATTCTCTGTGTCTTTTATTTTCCCTCTATTACTTCGAACCTTTTTAATTTTTAATCATTTATGGTGCCTTTTGCAAAACGAAAAGTTTGGTTTTCTTTATCGTATTGTTTCGGCTATAAATTCAATGTAGTCCTTAAATGATGTAGGTTCGTTTTGTTCCCTGTGAATTTTCTTGTTTCCTTTAGATATCAATGGCAAAGCTAGCATGTGGTAACAGTAATTTAAGAGCAAACAGTCGAACATTGCCTAATTTGAACTCTGCGTCGTGAAAAACTCGGAATACGGTAGCTGGCTACGGGGTTCGAACTGTCTTGCCTCCCATTGCCAATTCGAAGTCTGCGACTTACGTTTTGACCCCATGTGAATTTATCTAAAGTGCGTAGTCTACGCATTAAACGTCTACATTCCTTTGACAGCGGAGCTGAGAGTCTTCCAGTTTCCTATCCGTGTCCGCATATACTTCTGCTGACTCTTTTCTCTCTTACACTAGATGTTCAGAAGTTCTATACATGTCTAGAATAGTCATTGAATTATATAAAGGACGTTGCAAAACAGTACCGATAAAAACCCTGACGAGATTCCTGACATGAAAATAAGAGAAAGGAATTCCCAGAAAGTCTGTGTATTGGTCGAACGAAATGAGCCTGAATGGGACCGACCACCTTGCTACAAGAGTACAAGTAACAATAATTCGTTTGCGGAAGGTCGATATATCAAACAGATTTCCTTTGGCGAACAATTTAATGTTTAAAACGTGGTTGCATAACAAACAGGTGTCAATTACATACATTTTATCGAAATTTTGCTGTACATTTTATCAGTAAAAGTGACTGTCATTGCCCGGTTAGATGCCAGTGATTATTATTATAATCTCTACTCATACGGAAAGTCGTTTTTATTCGTGCTCATTTCGAACCACATTTACCCCCAGAGAAAATCTGGGAATACCCTACTTCCTTTGAGGAATCCCTTGCGCATCCTTTGAACAATTTTGAAATATGCAATTTTGGATAGAGCAGATTTGAATTCCTTGAGGGTAACATACCTCCTAAATGTCAACGTCTAGAAATCATTTTCCCACACTTTCGGCAGCCTATAGCGCCAAAACAGAGCACGTGTGTACCCTCGATTGCCTATACTTTTTTATTTTCTCGAAGGAATTTCGTGAGGCAGGTTTGTCAGTTTTCTTTTGCAGCACCCTGTACATAAGAAATTAAATTTTTCTATGTGTCTGTCGGCACTTTTTTCGAATTGTTGTGTTCAGAAAGTTCTCAAGGCTAACGGAAAGTAAAATTCCGTCTTTGTAACATTCTGCTCCATGGTAAGAAAAATTGGAACTTATTGCATATGACTTGATTATGGTATATATCCATTACTGCTCGCTAATTTTCACGTAACTATCTAAGGTCAGCTTATAATTATTTAGTTACGATGGGGCTATCCTTTGGGAAGAAAATATGAGTAATTAAAATGGAAGGACAAATTTATAAACTAAGAAAAAACATTGTTTTCAATAATTTTTATTTCAAGTAAAATATTATTAATAATAATAATTAGTAATAGCATTAGCAGCAGTTCTAGTTGTTGTATTAATAGTAGTAATTATAGTAGTCGTAACAGTAGTAGTTGTTGATGTTCTAATATAGCAGTAGAAATTTATTTGTTAGGAAGAATACAACAGATGTATGCCCAATTACAGCTGAGTTTTTTTATCTTACGAGGAATGTTTAGTAAAATGTATTCATTCCATACTTAATGTATCATAATAAGAATAATAACAGTAGGGGGAGCAGGAGTAGCAAATGCGTAGAACAAATATCCAAAACAAATATTCTTTAAAAAGCAAGAAATAAATTCTTAAGATTAGCTATAGCAGTATGCAGAAGTCATAATAATTATTTGCGTAGTAATAGTATGCAATAATTCCTTACGCATAATAATAATATGCCTAAGGAATATTGTTTTTTATTTCATACTGGTTCAATTCTCGTTATTTCGTTCATTAGAATTCGTTTGTAAATTTCATTAATTAGAATTCATCCATTATCGTGGATCCAACATTGAATCGTCCATTACTGAATACTGGACGTGGTACAAAACTAGTAGAAAACTTCGACATTATTTACGGAAAAAAATTCGTTAAGGTGGGGGAACAAGTTAATAGCGGGTCCAAACATTGAATCGTCCATTACTAGTTAATGGAAGTGGTACAAAACATTTTATTGGTGGTACAAAACTTTGACACTATTTTCGAGAAAATTCGCTAAGGTAAGGAAACAAGTTAATGGTGGGTCCGAACATTAAATCGTCCATTACTGGCTAATGGACGTGGTAAAAAAAAATATTGGTGGTACAAAATGGTACGAAACTAGAACAAAACTTCGACACTATTTCCGCGAAAATTCTGGAAGGTGCGAGAACAACTTAATGATTTGTGTGGACATTGAATCGTCCAGTAATGGCTAATCAAAACTAGTACAAAACTTTAACACTATTTTCGGGAAAATTCGTTAAGGTGGGCGAACAAGTTAATGGTTGGTACAAAATCGTTTAGGTGGGGAAACAAGCGTTAACTTGTGCCTCCACTTTGAATCGTCCATTTCTCATTAATGGACGTGGTACAGAACTTTTTATTGTTGGTAAAAAATTAATACAAAACTAGTACAAAACTTTGACACTGTTTTCGGGGAAATTTGTTAAGGTGGGGAACAAGTTATAATGGTTGGTCCAAACATTGAGTCGTTAATTACTGGTTAATGGACGTGGTACAAAATGGTACAAAACTAGGAGAAAACTTTGACACTATTTACGGAAAAATTCGTTAAGGTGGGAGAACAAGTTAATAGCGGGTTCCAACATTGAATCGTCCATTACTTGCTAATGGAAGTGGTATAAAACTTTTTATTGGTGGTACAAAATGGTACAAATTTAGTACAAAACTTTGACACTATTTTCGGGAAAACTCGTTAAGGTGGGGAAACAAGTTACTGGTGGGTTTGGGCATTGAATCGTCCATTACTGGCTAATGGACGTGTGACTACGTGTTCCTGATCGGATGCCAGACAACGAATCAATCTCCCCTGAACCCCCGGTGTATACCTCTGAAGTCCCGAAGAGACGGCCTTCGCTGCCAAAAATACGATTACATATGGGGTGAAGCCGGAGATGAGCAAGAGCACTGAATATATGATAAAGAATCTACAGAATATAAAGTCAATATTACTTCGATCCACGCAGGAGCCCACGATCACAGCTTCGGTATAACGAAATATCCCAGAACAAACGGAATCCTTCTCAAAAAGATAAATTATTTTACTTTAATTCCGATAAACTGACGCTACAAGAGAATATGATTAGCACATCTTAAGTATATCGCTATTACTACCATATGCACTTAACATAACGGGTATTCTAAGCTTTTGCAGAAAGAAAATATTGTGATAATATTTAATGATTTTATTATCAACTTCTCAAACAATTGTATATCTTTACGTACTTCGGGTGCTATGAACATTCACTGTGCCAGAACAATGTATACAACACAAGACATCGATTCTCTCTTACTCTTAATATAACTAATGCACCATCTGGGTCTTGCCAGAGATCTCATTTAAAAGAATCTGATACAATGTCCTAATCTTAACACCATACTAACGAACATTCGCACTCTCTACGTGTAAGTAACTTCAAAGATTTTTTTTAATAAAAGCGCTGCTGGGCTACTACGAACTACTAAGAAATATAAGTTTCGTTAACTGCGCCTATACTGTATTTTTGTTTTACGCTTTACTATAATACTATGCGTGGAGGAGACCCTATCCTGCCTACGCCTAACTCTCACTATATTATACGACTACTTGGCGCATCTGACCTATAGCGTACACGAATTGTTCATTACATTCACATGCAATCACGTTTTCCACGCAACATATACTTAACAACTTTGGCACAGTTACTTTAAACATTCACTATCAAAACAATGATTAAAAACATATTTTGCACAATCTCATCCAATACAAAATACTTACAAAGCCTTTTTAGGCTTCAATTAATATTATTCTCAGAAGTGCAATAAAAAATGCTACGGACTCGATCACATACAAGAGATCTATCCGTCCATCTGAGTCGGCTTATATCTCATGTGTTATGCCGAATTTCTCTTGACACTGCACATTTAATAGTTGACTTTCCACACTAGTACCCTCAGACTGAGTATATTTAGCATAAAGACCACATCGCTCGCAGCCGACTTTTCTCTCGTCTAGAGGGAGCGCATTCTCTCATGGGTTGGCGCTAAATATTATTTTGCACAACACTCACTACACAAATGAAATACTCGATCACATACAAGGGCTCACTTATGGCTTTTCTCATGAACTTAATTACACTCTTGTACACAATTCACTTGGAACCACTCTGCTGCTATTCGTCTGATACTATAATATAACACTGCTTTCCTTGAAACAAAGGAATGGGGCTTACTTAAGAAAGTAAATTAATGCTGCCACACACATACATGTATTTCTCGTGGTCACTGACTACGCCATCCACTTCACTTATAGTTCAACATATGCTTACTGCGTATCTTGTAGACTTAATCACTTACAGGAATAGCTTCACCTTCTATTTACCAGGGACAATTTGTAGGTTATAATGCCTCGTTGCTGTCACCACCGTGCGCTGTTAAACTTTACCTTTGCGCATCCAGGATTGGAATTATACACAACCACATGTATTATTTTACTACATAAGTTTACTTCGCACTGCCCTCTCAATTGTTACACATGGCCCACAGTAACCGCACTGACTATACTAGCATTTTTCACATAAAGAAAAAGCATTAGTTTGCACTGCCTTCGTTTACACTTTTAGAATGACTACTTGACGTGAACTGGCTGACAAGGACAATCGACGATTTCCGTGCACAACTGAAATTTAATATGCTTCTTTACAACGTAACAAGCCGAACACTTTAACAAGGGCTTGCAATGAATTTCATCGCGAGGAGCATTGTTTTTACTACAGTCTGTTCCTTGGCGAGCCAACTTGCTCAGCACAATGGACTGCAGCGACAAATTCCACTTGCTTGATAATTTTCCCAAGTTACGTGAAAACACTCCAGGGCATTGACGTTTTTGCTTACTATAATGACGGGTCGTGGCTACGGTGAACTATCCCAGCACACCATTCTTTCTTCTGACAACCTTTGTTCTGTCCTGTCCCGCTCAAACGACGCACTACTTCTGCTCTGTTCAGTTGTTTTGTTCTAGAAAATTCCAGTTCCTTCGTTCACTTATCACACTGAAGCTAGTTCTTCTCCGTGGATGACAGTTTGAACAAATGTTAAACTGACCATAACATACAACTTATAAAATTAACACAAAATACAAAATTATGCACGCACTACGGTTAAATATTTAAAATTTATAGGTATATAACGGCATACTCATACCGTTATAGACGTGGTACAAACTTTTTATTGGTGGTACAAAATGGTACAAAACTTTGACATTATTTTTGGAAAATTTGTTTATGTGGGGGAACAAGTTAATGGTGGGTTTGAACATTGAATCGTCCGTTACTAGTTAATGGACATGGTACAAAACTTTTTGTTGGTGGTAAAAAATGGTACAGACATTTGACACTATTTTCGGGAAATTCCTTAAGATGGGGGAACACGTTAATGGTTGGCCCAAACATTGAATCGTCCATTACTGGCTAATGGACGTGGTACAAAACTTTTTATTGGTGGTACAAAACTTTGACTCTATTTTCGGGAAAATTCGTTAAGGTGAGGGTACAAGTTAATGGTGGGTCCAAACATTGAATCGTCCATTACTGGCTGATTAATGTGGTACAGGACTTTTTATTGATAGCACAAAGTTGTTAAAAAAACTAGTACAAAACTTTGACACTATTTTTGGGAAAATACGTTAAGTTGGAGGAATAAGGTAATGGTGGGTCCGAACATTGGACGTGGTACAAAAACTTTTTATTGGTGGTACTAAATTTTACAAAGCTAGTACAAAACTTGGGCATTCTTTCCCGAGTAAATTTCAAAGTGGGGGGAACAAGTTCAAAAAATGGCTTTATTAGAGTGGTCGAGCAGCCTCCGGCTGAACCTCGCCCCCTCTAATAAAGCCATTTTTCAATTCAAGTGAACGTAGCTCCCCAAACCGGCGCGTATACATGCAAGAGACCCAGATGTAGGGCCTGCTCCATTTTCATCACTTCCCCCATAGTCACTATCAATACTGCTAATGGTCGGTACACCCTAAATCCCAAGGTCACATGCCACACCTCTGATGTTATATACATTCTCACCTGCAAGTTTCTGTGATGCCTTTTATGTGGGGGAAACAGGTGGTGCTCTGAACCTTCGTATTAACAACCATCGTCACTTCTGCACTATCAACAAACCTGATGCCCCAGTCTCCTTACACACCAAATCCCACAACACCAATTTTGGTCTATCTTTCCTGGCTGTCATAATCCAAATTGTACCCCCTAGGACCTAGGCGTCTGTGGGAGGGCGCCTTTATTCATGGTTTGAGCTGGAAAATAAAACCTGGCCTTAACCTTCAATAACTCTAAACCCCTCTTTTCCTCTGCATTTTCAACACATTTCCTGCCACGATCCCACCCTGAACGTACACGTGTTGTCAATTTTTCCAAGCTCCTGAAATCTACGCGCTATACAGCAGTCAGTTGTTATCCAAGCTTGATGCGTCGTCCGCTACGTGTCACCACTATCTCTTCAACCTTGTGCTTATTCTACACGTGCACGTTGTTTTCTTCTCTCTACATGGTTATAAGCCTACAGTGGACTCGAAATATAGTAGTGCCTGTATATATTTGTGTATGTGTGTACTCTAATATGGAACAAATAAGCTGTATATATATTCCTTCATTTTTCTCACAAATTTAACATAAATTACCCTTCCGGCTTTTTTTTGTGCTATTGATATATATTACAGAGAGAGAGAAAGGTAGATAAATATAGCCAGTTAATCTAAATTCGTAATAGATATTGCAATTATAAGTGATCCACAAGGATCACTGTAGATCACTAGAAATCGTTTCTTCCACCTCCCATGCTTACTCGTTGCATTATTTGTCCTATTTGTCTTTCTGTTCTCTTCTCTTACTAACCTTTATTAATCGTTTTTTTCTTTCTTCCAGTGTCCTTAAGTGTGCTATTTATAGACTTCCTGTTAATTCTCTCCCTCCTCTTTAACATCACCCTTCAGTGTTTTCTCTTAGTATACTTAGTTGAAGGTTCCATGGGGAAATTAACATTGTTGTTTGTTCTCTTTATATACAAGCTAGTTTGAAATTGTGTTAATTAGCCTTGAGTATGTTTATAATATACATGATTTTATTGGGATTCAATCAGTTATCTGGAAGTTATTTGTCTGGTCACCAAAAGTAAACTTTAGGAAGTAGAAATTGCGATTGCTTCCTCTTCACAGAACGCTATATTATTTGGTCCTTAATTTTACTGAATTGTGTCCTTTTTTATCCTCTTATTATACTACTGTATAGTTTTTAACTTCGTGAAATTTAACGGATGGTGCTATAATGTCAATTTCGATTTGGACTTAGTACTAGATAAAGATCTCTGACGTCCCGATTGTCGCTTAACAGTGCCGCTTTTTATAGCACTCGTTCCCTACTTAGACTCTAGTAGAACCCACTATTACGTTTACATGCCGTAACGGGCCAAAAGCATCCAGTTTTGGGAAGAATAAATTTAAGTAGTAATATAGGTAATGGAACCTTCAACTTGTGTTTTTATGTTCTTGAAGGAGATTTAGCTTATTCGCTATTGGGAACAACTGGGTTGCAACAAACTTGGCCAAACTGGCAACAGGTTTCCTTATCAAGTCCAGATAGTGTAGGACTAATCGGAAATTCAAAATAATCAATTCAAGGATGAAATCGCACCGACTTCGCCAAGATTTTATTTCAAAATATAGCCCAGTATGCAACTCGAGCATTCTAGAACCTATAAAGTCAGCATTAGTTTGAAGGAGAATGCTACTCCCGTTTTTCGTAAGGCTTACAATATTCCTTATAGCTTGCAAGATATGATACATGAGAAATTAAAAAAGCTACGAAATCAAGGCATTATTGCGCCAATTAATTATTCTACTTGGGTAACACCTATTGTAGTTGTACAAAAAAAAAGAAAAAAGAAAAAACGAAATAAGAATTTGTGCTGATTATAAAACTACAATAAATAAATATGTTGCAAACATGTCTTACCCCATGCCAACATTAGATGACACTATCATGTATACAGGGAGCTACTACATTTGTAGTGTTAGATTTAAATCAAACCTACCTGCAACTCAATCTGGATGAGGATGCAAGAAAATTGTTGGTTATCAATACACAATGGGTATTATATGAATACTGGGAAATGTTCCAAATCAGATAGCCTCAGTGTTTTAGATGAGAATCCACCTTCATTCACGCTGTTACCAGGAGACAGAGAAGGAAAGAATTCCCCATCTCATCAGAGAAGAGAGCTCAGAGAACAACCCACATCACCGCAAAGAAAATGCCAGAGTAGCCCAAGCCTCCATGTACACAGACTTCAGACTGGAGGCGATAAATCAGAGTTTATCCATAAACGCACATAAATCACCGAAGTTAACTTCTAAGAGCTCAAATGAAAGCGGTGGCAAAAATAAAACATTCTGAATCTCATAAAACATCGAGTACGTAGCAAACGCTCACACGCACCAGTAATGGACCACGCACTACAGTAGGACCTACAGTTGACAACTGCACCAGTGACATTCGTCATAATCTGGCAGAAAGAGAAAGAGTAGAAGAAATAAAAGTTCTAATGTACTACCTATCCGCCAGAAGACAGCGATATTGTCCCTTGGTGTATAAGGTCACTGTAGAAAATATTAAACTCAACCAACGTGAAAATCCATAAGAAAACATGAAAGCATTGAAAGTTTAATGTGCGTTCACTCACTTTAGTCAAAAGAAAATTCAGTTCACTACAACACTTGTACTGTACGCGACAGTGTAAGTTCAAAATAATCTCTGCGTAAAACGTCATTATTATTCAAATTGACTTAAACATTAGCTGCATGCTAATGACTCTACATGCTATAGAATTTCAATAAAATTTTATAAACCCTTTTTTAGTCACTGTTTATTTCAGTAAAATGACAGAAAAGTTTTAGTTATCGAAAATTATTTTTAATATTTAGTTTCAAAATTCAAATTGACGTAAGTATCGAAGTTCACTTGAACGAAAAAAAAAAAAATCATTTGTATTTGAGTTTAAAATTCCACATTTCTTGAAGAATACCGACAGATCATATTTCGGTTAAAAAAAAGTATGTTTGAAAATCACTATTCAGTCCATGAAAAATCATTCTGTTATACAGTAATCGAAAATTATGCTTTAACAAAATTATTTCACTTTGAAATTCAAGTCCAAAATTTCTTGTTTTGTAAATAATACGAGAATCACTGATTTACATGTAGACGTTTTCAATCATGATTACAAACATTCGAAAATTCTGACCCTTTCCTGCGATATCACTTTCACTATAAAGTATGGGCCAGTTCCACTATAAGCACTTTCTGAATTTCAATCATTAAACAATGAACATTGCAAAGTAAGATTTTGACATTTGTAGGTATTTTTGGAAATAAATATTTATAATTCCATAACATATATTTGGATACTATTTCGGGTTTAGCGATCTGGACAGTTCTGAAACAGGTTCTGAAATTTAACATAAAACAATCGAACGGAACTAAAGCCGACGACACTGAGCGCAAGTACTCAGCCATTACCGAACGAATAAAAACATGGTGAGTTCATCGTATTAAACCTTTCGCATTAGTAGCTAAAGAAATAATTGAATTGATTGTATAAAGCACAATATTACTTAGAAATAATAAAACTTTAAACATAAAAAGGAGAGAAACAGAGATTTGTTGACAGTTTCGGCTTATCTAAATCAAAGTATCATGACATATGGATGACTCATGTTCCCTTACCTAGTTTAGCTCTGCATAGCTAAGAGACAACCTTGCACTGAAACTTTCATAATAAAATATTACACATAGTGCACGAAACAATTATTACAACCGAAAACAGAATTTAGATGTGATTAATTTTGCGTACGAAAGTCCAAAACACGAGAAAGAAGAATCTTCACTGTAATTTTTTAAGATGTCTTCCTGTTGAAACAACCAGCAGAGCAGAGAAGACGAGAATTTCAATTTCCAAATTTATGCCATAGTGCTGTTACCGCCCATAAAATTCATTTTATCTTTATCCAAATTTATCTGCCTTGGTAAGCTGACATGACTTCGTAATTATATCTTCAGCAAATATTTACTTTACCTGGACAGGCACACTGATTTAGTCTCGAAGAGAGTAATTTTAAAAATATACTGTAAATAAAACTTTATGGAGAATCAGTGGCCTGCAGCATCTTCTTGTTATGGCTGCTTACGGTATATCTATTAACGGAAACGCCTTCTTCCTCGACAAATGACAAACGAAGACGTAGGAACAAAACAAACAGAGATTACTGGTTTATTTGGTTTCAAACCGAGATCTGTTCTGAACCTTTGGGCACACTGAATGAAAATTCAGAAGCATTGTATATTTAAAAACTGGAAATAAAATGAAATAATTATTAATATATGAAAATTAATAAATCTTACGAGCAAGGATTCTTCTTGGCGGGAAGATTTGCCAATAATAAAGGAACACATAACTAAGATGAGCTAAGATCCTGGTCCATTTACGGATGCTGACACTATCATCCAATCAGAAAATGAGTAATAAAATGAAGACGGAAGGAAGATACGTCATAAAGTAGTTCGAGAAATAAACCTTGCGCCATGATAACTAACAAAAGAAGAATGGAAAATTATACCTTTGCCCGACAAATATGTGAGATGATGATCAAAGTATATTGATGAAACCGAGATCATTATTGTAAAAAAGTTTTGGCTTTGAAGCTCAACACAGTAAAAATCGTGACAATAATAAATTAAACAAATGGAATGGAGCTTCAAGACCGTTACACACCCTGCATATACAAGGTAACCAAGAAAGTTTTTGCCGTTCTAGAGCAGTGATAAACAAAGAGCAATACATTGGACGGTATGTAAATTTAGGTTTCGAAGTAAGCTCCGTTAGCATCCAACAACCTTTGCCAACGTTCCTGCAGCTACACAATATCCTGGTGATAAATGTCGGGGTTCTCGAGGCAAAGAAGTCCGTGAGTGCGTTCCGCAGATCTCCCTCATTGGCGAAGGATCTCCCACGGAGGTGGTTGTCGAGGTAATGAAACAGGTGGTAATCTGTTGGCGCAAGGTCCGGTGAATATGGTGCATCACTGTGTCTCCCAGCCAAGTTGCTGAAGGATCTCCCGGATCCTCTTTGTCACATGTGGCTTGGCATTTTCGTGGAGAATCAACACACCCTTGCGATTCACCAATCCCGGCTCCTTTTGCCGCAATGCACGGTGAATCCTTAGCAACTGCTTTTAGTAGAGGTCAGCAGTGATGGTCTGGCCAGGTGGAGGGAGTTCGTAATGCTCCACTTGGCGACAAGTCCACCAAACAGAGAGAATAACCTTTCGTGGGTGCAGAGGTGGTCTTGAAGTGTCAAGAACAGGATCACGTGGAGACAACCAATATCTGGTGCGCTTGGAAGTGTCATATAGGACCCACTTTTCATCACCAGTGAGCAAGCGATCAAATATGGGCGTGTTCAGGTGCCGAGTGAGCAAGGACAAATAGGCTGTTACTCGTTGTTCCTTGTTGGCTGCCGACAATGTGTGGGGTACCCTCTTGCTTAACCTGTATGACTTCCCTATCTCATGTAGGTGCAGTCTGACTGTTTCAGCGGAAACGTGGAACTTTTCTGCAAGTTCATCACACGTTAGACCACCGTCCTCCTCGATGGCTGCTTTCATGGTCTCGTCATCTAACACATGTGGTCGTCCAGTGCGATGTTCATCAGCAAGGTTCAAATCTCCCGAAAGGAATTTCTGGAACCAATGCCTGGCGGTACGTTCGTTCACGGCATTCTCACCAAATGCCTGGCATATGCGGCAGATGACATCCCAACTTTAAAATTGTACAGCAAACACACGCGAACAAGCTGCTTCGATACCCCCATTTCTCTTTTACACTGGACGAGCTATGACAGCTCTGTGCGTGAGCACGGTGCCTGTATTACTGAAGGTCAATGGTCAGACCTAAATGGGAGGTGCTTTCAGGCCGGTTTATTCCTCTCCATTTTGTTATTTCTCCTAGCCACGATTGAACTAAATACACAGTGACAGATGTAGGTGGGGATTTTTTTTTCACTATTTGTTTCCGGAAACGGAGTAGAATTTTGTTCTTTTACTTTTTTTTTGGGGGGGGGGGGGGGGGTAAGGAGTTGAGCAACCTCCATGGTAGCTAAGGTGCTTTTGTGCTTTTACATGTTAAACCATCCCGAAATTTTTGGGGAAGTTTGCCGAGTTCCTGTGAAACTATCAGTTGTTTGTCTCAAGCAAGAATAGACTTAATAATCACAGAGAATTTTGCTGTGTTTGCTGCGCTTTTTATTGAACAAAGAATTTAAGTAGTTGGTGTAGGGAGACTGCTAATTTATTGAAGTGAATACTTCAATGTTTATTACTAGAGTATATTTTTATGTAGGTAGAGCATAGTCTCTTTTAAATGAAACTAACTTTAGGTGACACTCGCAAACATACCTAATTTCTTCCCTAATTTTATAAAAACTGGCAGGCACCTTCCGAACTGCAACCGATAGTCTGCCAGTGCCCTTTTATTATCACAAGACGCTAATTTACGTTTAAATATTATTTTGTAATATTTCTAGCATTAGATACTTGCAAAATGAATTAGCAACTTTGTAAACAGTCGTCAAGGGCACCTTTTCTAAAATTTGCTATAGGAAGGTGCTTTAAAACTATGTATAAAGTGCTGATTTTTCGATTCATAAGAGTTAAATTCGATTCGAAAATAATTGAGTGCGATATACTGTATAAAAGCTCACATTTGTACCAATAATATACATTTAAGAACATCTATAGAAAATTATTGAAATTTTATCAAGTATATGTTTGACTTTTAATTTTTATACATATATACAAAGTATTGGTAGAGCGTAGGAAAAATTTTGGCGGGCAAACCTCCCCCCTTCCTTTACTTGGGGCTTGAGGCTGAGATAGTGCAAGGTAAGAAAACTATTACCGGAGGAAGCTTTGGGAGAAGGCAAGTTGAAGTTTTGAATTCTTGGCACTTTCCAGTTGGTGTCTATCTATTTATGTACATGATATTAAGGAAGAAGATATAATATGTGTTGTACATATCCAGTACTTCCTTCTAGGTGAATCACCTAGTAGAAACGTGCGATGAGATAGGTCTACAGGTAAACATAGATAAAACAAAATACATGATAAGCCGAAACACAGGGAATGAAGGAAATAAAAGCATAATAATTAGGGATGAGGTCATAGAGGAAATAAAGAAATTTAAATACTACTGATAGTCTGGTTTTAAGTTAAATTTCCTCGTATATTGTAATTTTAACGTTTAAACAGTACAAACCAGCATATTTAATTTAATTATTAAAAAACTCATGTTTTAAGTACGTTTTTCTTTGTAGCTTATGCTGGATTACCTGATGAAGACAAGTGTAGAAAGGAAGATAATAGTGAAAACCTAGTTGGAGCGAATGAAATATCAGCGGGGTGTGAAAACAGGTTAGCTCTGAAATCTTCGCATTCAGAGAGAAGTGATACTCAAGCAATTAGTGATACTGAGTCGTTTGAAGAAGTTACAGAGAGTGATATGTCGGAAGTTGCTCATAAGAGTCCATCAAAATTATCCGATGTTGGTTCAGATACATTGACGACAATATCGCTTACGTCACAGCAATCAAAACCCGAAGTGGATCAAGCATTTCAGGTAGGAAGGGAAGAACAGCAACAGTATGTTGCTGAGTTTATTGAGAAATATGTGTTGGATTCTGATACTGACTCTGAAGGACACAAGATACCAGTGTTGCAGAATATTCCTGTATTAAGAACAGAATCTTCTGGAAGTGAAAATGATGAACAAGTTCTGTTTGAAATTCCGCAAGACATAAGTTTAGGGATATCAGGAAAAATAACACGTGCTGCAAGTAGTGTTGCCAGTAGAATAACGAACACATTTACAGGATCTAACGCAAAAAGATCAGTTGAAAGTGAATCACCACCAGGAACTATGAAAACTGATGAAAATAAAAGGTAATTCTGAAATGTATTCCTAAGTTTGTTACTTCTACCTGTCGCTTTGCTCTATTAGGTAAATACTTCAATATCATTGTTATAAAATAATTACAGTCCTTATTGCAGCCAGTGGTTACATATTTAATAGAAAGAGAAACAGATTAAAAATCATGAATATATAATAATAGGTATGCTATAGGTTACATTATTCCAGCTGTGGTAGTTTTCCAACTGTTTTAAAAATACTTTATAAAATACTTATTCATTAACTTGATATTTTAAGGCATTGCCTTCGATGCTTTAGACTTTAGTATCAGATGGATATTTTCTTACATCCATGACACTGTCTATATCTTCCTAGAAAAGTTGAGCCAAGACTTGGTAACATTTCGCGAAGTCTATATGGCCAGGGCACATAATATATTTCATGGGTAGGTGGCATGTATAAATAAGTTAATTGTGTGGTGAAGATAATCATACATAATAAAAACCATATATTCTTTCATCATATGTAGCAATAAACTTGTTTTTCCGTCAGAAGATGTTGAATAATGATCTAATATCGTAAAAAGTAGCCTTTTATTTGAAACATTTTTTTAAAAATCACATACCCATGTGTGGATATTAGCTGCGAAAAACAAACTGATTTCACTTAAAGAGTTCAGTGTAGACAAAATCCACTCATAGGCCCAGTTCTTCGCATGAAAATAAACCATAGCTATTTCTTCTTTCTTAGTCGTTTTTGAAGTGAACTGTAAGTCTTTCTATTCAGTTCCATTTAGTTGAATTTGAATTTTATTTATCACCCTTAAGCATCTAAGGCTCAGTTCGGGATAGGGGAGAGGAAAAGATTCGGGAAGGTATCGGCCAGGGTCTATGTTGAATGTGCCATTCCGGTATTTGCCTGGTGTGACTGAGGAAAACCCCTGGAAAAACCTCAGTCAGGATGGTCGGCCGCTGGGATCGAACCCACGACCTCCCGAATGCTACGCCAATGCTAGTTTCATTTAATCTTTCTGTACGTATCTTCTTCCGATAGATCACAGTACGATATAGTTAGCGAACATTGGACATGCTTTCTGCTTTATGTCCTATTTCTTCTTTCTACAGTCTTCATACGTCTGCTTGACTATCATCTAATTGTCCGTACTCTTTTTACTGGCATCTTTCTTTCTGACTTTCAATTACGACAGTTCTTTTGGTTTCAGAAGAGAGTGCTTGCATAGCAGTAGTTACTTACTTGACATGACGTGGTATTGTCTTCTCTTGTGTTATTTTAGTTACAGTAGAACCGCTCCGAAATCTGTTACATTCTGCAGAGTACACTTAGAATGATCTAAAATGTACATTATTATATTTTTTTATCGCTACATATTTGTTACTGGTCTTCAACCTGGCGCCTTTCCAGGTGGCGGATAGGGGAATGCGGACAAGATATGGTGGGTACAGTAAATATTCCGGGCTGACCAAAACCAGTACTAATGCCTTGCAGTTAGTAGAGGATCTACAAAGGCTAGGGGAAGATAACCCCGAACAAAAAAGTATCATGGTAAAGGGAAGCAGTTTTACCATTACCTTACTGAGGCTGAAGATGAATTACATCGGCAAGGCTCAGAGACGGACAGAGAATATCTTTAATGGCTACCTCTACTGCGAGGTCGTATAGCTGACAACTGTACACCGTTAATCATGTCAAGAAATAGTAACAGATGGTTCATGGATTCTCCTGGGGTAATATTGATCTTGCCCAGAATAGAATCCTATGACGAACGTTTGTTACTACAGTGATGTACTTGCGAGTTCCGTCAGCCATAGAGTAAGTTAAAAAAAAATGGTAGAAAAAGGTACTTACGTTAGATGAAATAAAGACAAGTGTACAGGAACATCACAAACATAATAGAAAGGCAGCAACGTTTCGGAAAAGCGTTTTTACATGATAGGAGAGAAAATGAACAGAGAGGACTGGTACGGATCTAGTACTGAGGAATCACTATGTTGCCAACTAATGCTGGGTAACAGTGTGGCTAGGTTATGGATTCGTGAAAGTGACTAGATGGGTCGGAGAAAACATCAAATGGAGAAGAAAATGTTGAGGTTACTGGGAGTAGATGAGAGTCTTCCTAAAAGGATAAGAGGGGAGGGGGGATAATAATTGTAATAGTAATGAAAATGAAGGGAGAAATGATAAAAATAAATTGAAACAAAATGGAGACGGAAGGATGGAAAGAATGGAGGAAGGAAGCGTCGAAGTAGAGGGAGAATAGGAAAAAGAGACTGCGATGTAGAGAGTTACATGCAGTTCAGCATACTGGTTTTATGGTTGGCGGAGAGGATAAAAATGTACGTCTGCTCCCATCTCTAATTGTGGTGGGTGAGTCAGGGTTCAGGATTTTCTTGATGCTGAATCGAAAGGTTTCGTCAAAGGTGCAACCGTGATATGAAGTGTGTTCAGCTATGTGTATGTGTATGTTCACACAACGGTATCCGCTTCCAGATAGAAGCACAAACACTAGCAACGGAAGAAGACGATAAACCAAAGTATAATATAAACAAAATTAACTGGGATAAATTTAAACTAAACATAAAATTACCACAAATAGAGAACAACTGTAATATGGATGATCTAGCAGTAAACATCGAGACGGCCACGGAGGTGGCGATTAAAAAATCAGCACCAAAAATAAAAAGTAACATAAGAAGGACACCCTTCTGGACACCCTTGGGGAGGTTAAAGAGACTAAACAAAGCAGCAAGGAAGAGCTACACAGGGGCCAGAGATCATAACTTACGACTGTTAAGATTAGAAAAATACAGACAAATAAAACAAAAATATGAAAAAGAAGTGAAAGAAGAAAACCTGGAACAGCTTTGTGGAGAAAAATCTCTGTCGGGGCCCATAGGGAATGCCTTATAAAATGGTAATGAATAAAATTAAAACTAAAAACATCCAAAATACATTTTAAAAACAGATAACTGAGAATTCGCAATGAATTGGGCCGACACCACAAATTTACTATTAATGAAGTTATTTCCGGATGACAAGGAGGATGACGACAATGACATCAATAAACAGACAAGGAAAGGAGCTTCTAAAGTACCAATTAACGATACAAACAACGGAGACGAACTGATAGTAAATAATATTGATATAGAGATAGCAATAAAAAGTTTAAAAAATGGTAAGGCCTCGGGTCCAGATGCGATAAAAAACGAAATATATAAAACCACAAAAGATATTTGGATACCCTACTTGGCAAGTCTGTTCCAGGAATGTTTAAAGCAACGTACATTTGCTAACCTGTGGAAAAATCAAAATAAATAATATTGCTGAAAGAAGAAGATAAGGATAAAACAAACCCTAAATCGTACCGGTCAATATGTCTACTAAATTTAATTAGTAAAATTTAAAAAAAATAATCTTAAGCAAAATTAATGAAGGAAAAAATAAATATAGATAAATGTAACTTACAGTACGGTTTTAGAAAAGGTAAATCAACAGAATATTCCATAAACACAGTTTGCAATAAAATCGAAAGCTTAAAAACAAACGAATGTCGGTACGTACTGGGAATATTTTTCGACATTAAGGGCGCATTTGATAACCTCTGGGGCGGCTCTGATGGAGGAACTAAAAAGATTAACATTGACCCTAAGGTATGGCAATTAAAAAAGCTATTTTACAAACAGACGAATAGAAGCGGATACTGCGAATGACGTTGTGGGCAAGATACCAACAAGAGATGCCCGCAGGGATCGGTCCTAGGAACGATTTTCTTGAATATAGCCTTCCAGCCATGCTCGAAGAAACTAAACGAAATGACAGAGGCGGAGTGTGTAGTGGGATATGCCGGCGATCTGGCAGTAGTGCTAAAAGGAAACAGAAGGAAAGAAATTCAACAAAAAGGAAATAGAATAAAAACAGCACTTACGTTGGGGGTGCGAAAGTAATAAATCACGAACATTTGAGGACAAGACAAAATACGTATTATTCAGAGGAAAATTAAATAGGGGTAGAGACCCACTAATAAAAATAAACAATGAAGCAGTAAAAAGAGAAGAAAATTTCAAATACTTACAAGTAAAGTACCCGAAGGGAGGACTCGAGTTGCTCATCAAGTGGTACCTTAAATTGAAGCTAGTGACGAGTATAGTACACCTGTGAAATCCTAGCTGCAGAGCTCCAGAAATAAAAAGGTTATGGCGGGTCAAAGTTCAAAGAGAAAGCGAATTGTATTGAAACAAGTCACAACGAAAGGCAGAACAAAAGTCAGAAGGACATGGTTTTGAATTGAAATGCGATTCATGTGAAGGAAAGAGGCACGTACAAAGTACTACACATTGATACAATCAATATGTAAGTCGTCAATGAAGGCGTGTGATAAGCAGATACTTTGCTCACAATGAGCACACTTGACAAAAGAGATGTTCTCACATGAGGTCTTGTAACACTCGTCACGTATATTAGAATCAAAACAATAATCCAACGGAGAAATCCAGGGCTCGGGCTCCTCATCCAAGTAGCCGCTTTTGTAAAACGCAAAACTGTTCATGTTGCGAAATCGTGAGGCGCTGAATTGGAAGAGAGTGAAGGACTGCATTCGTAAAATGTTATCCCGATGCCAGAGATTAATTTCCGAGGAAGCGATAACTGTGTCAGTAATGAACCTGATAAATGATTTATATGGACGGAAGAAGTAAACATCAAGTGGTTGGATGAAACCAGTGCAACCACCAGGAATCAAACGTTTGAACAGTGTTATATGATTAGGGCATAATTCATTTGATACGTTATCATCCTTATTTGCACTCCTTAAATCCAGCAAAAGCAAGACTTTATCACGATCGGCAAGCAGGCTATTCCAGAATACAGAATAAAACTCTTTTAAATCACTTTTGTTCATGTTTGCAGTCTTTCCTGGATGGGACACTATGTTATCGGGATCTTTTTGCTTATTTCCTGGAAATTGACCACTAGATTCGGATACAAGAACGTACATCGGACGCAATATTTCACCATCCATGGAAATAACCGGCATGATCATATATGAATGAGTAGTAGCACTGACTGATCCAAATGCACGTCTTACAACCACCATACCTTTAGTCCTATGAGTCCTGTATGCATGGAGTTCCTTGTAAAATCGACTTTTATCAGCATTTAATACTTGACGAGGATTCAGGTCTTCTAGTAACATAAGTTCTTTCGTGGACGTAATAAATGTCGTAGATAAGTGATTTAATTCAGCCTCTTTTGATTTCCACGTTTTGCTAACCCTATGCTTGATAGAACTACTGACAATATTGTTTCTCTTTTTAAAATTAGACAGCCAGTGACGAGATGCCTTGAATTGTAGAGTATTATCCGGATCTAGCTCTTTACTTATCTGAAGAGCCCAAAAGCGAAGAGTCCTGTCGTGTATAATTCCACATCTCTCGACCATTTCTTTGAATTTATCGTGAACTGCTGCATTGTTTCTTATAACTGGGTTTTTGCCATTTTTTCTCATATTCAAAGAGGATGTTTTTCGATTGAATTAATCTATACTGTGACTTGACAGATGAAAATTTCCTTCGTTTCTTTTCCGGGTTCTCATTGTGTCCAAAACATGTAAGCTGCTTCTGTATAATCATCGTCCAAGATGTGATTTTGTTTTTTGGGGGAAGGCTGATATTCTTCACCTGAAGAAGCTACAGGTGTCGGAGACTCTTGATGTGTTTGAGAACCTTGCGATGTACTTGGCATTTCCTCATCAACGACGTCATCACCGTAGTCTCCATCATCGCTTTCATCACTGTCACCAGCAAATCCAAGAGCTCTAACTTCTTCTATGATTTCCATCTTATCCTCAAGTATCTCCACTATTTGTTTGTACAATGACTCTTCATACCTATTCATTCTCCTTTTAACAAATCCATATTTCTCATACAGAGCATGAACGATAGCACCTGCTTCCATTTTCTGGAACGAGAAGAAAAAAGACCTTTTATTGACATCAATAACAGGAGCAAACATGCACAAGGACACTCATACACGAATAAAAGAAAGCGGGATATCAGGCAGAGAGAGGGATATCATTCTACACATTACATTAATTGGGAGCAACGTACGACGTATTACCATCGGGATAATCAGCAAAACATGGACATCACAAGCAGCTAAATTCGCTTTCTATTTGAACTTTGACCCGCCATAACCTTTTTATTACTGGAGCTCTGCAGCTAGGATTTCACAGGTGTACTATACTCGTCACTAGCTTCAATTTAAGGTATCACTTGATGAGCAACTCGAGTCCTCACTTCGGGTACTTTACTTGTTAGGAATCGCTTTTGATGAGAAATTAAACTTCAGACAACATGTAATAAATTCCAAAAACAAAACGATTAAGTTAACACATAAACTAATAAACATTGCAAGTAACGAGCTGAAAATCCCAACAAAATTTATTAAAACGTACTACGACATAATAATACGATCATTAATTGATATGGAGCAAGTGTCTGGTGTCATAGAATGACTGACATCAGACAAAAACATACGGTAGATAGAGCACAACGCCAAATACCGTTATGGCGTTTGTTTGTAATACGAAGGATATTCGTGGAAAGTGTAGCAAACAAAGCGTAGAATTATAATGTTAGAATAAATTACCCAGATTCTCAGATATGGAAAATATTGCCTTCGAGTGCTACTGATCTCTACGGGATGAGAAAGCAGTTGGTAGAGCATAGGTTTTATTTAGTACCTGGTTGCTACTTTACAAACGCACAAATCAGAGCATTGCTCTAGAAAACATACTGTATATGACGGCAGATAAAATATGCAGATGAATGAGACGTTCTCAGCATTGTAAGATTGCACTACTGAACAGAATATAAAGTTAACTTGGAATTCCTTATTGCAGACTTCATCTCCTAAGTGATAGAGATACAGTATCGATCTCGGTATTATTTATTTACTTTGATTGAGAACGGAACTTTGACATTTATGTCATTTATTCTTATTTTGAATGGCGGAGTTAAGGCATAACCTTTTCTTCCACTCAACCATTTAAACATTCTACATAAAATTTATATTATATAAATAATTAAACACTACAAAATGTATAATTAAACACTACAAAATGTATAATTAAACACTACAAAACGAACAAAAAATGGACACTAAAATTCATACTATATCAACTACAATTAAAAGTGAAGAAATATATAATATTACAATCATAATGTGATTACTAAAAGAGAGAAAAATACTAACTAGAGAGTAAATAATAATAATAAAAAAAAAAATGATGATATATAATATAGTTTCGTGTTGATCTGTACACTCGTGTGTCTAGTGAGTCAGAGGAAATTGTGACTGGGATAAAAAGCAATTAAGTTTACGTCTAAATGTTAATAAAGAACCTGAGACCCTGATGTGTGCAGGGATTTCGTTCCAAGGTCTAGTAGTATACACAGTGAAATATTTTGAGGAGTACTCTGATTTATGATTTGGCACTGAGAGTACCGTGTTCTCTTTAGAGCGGGTGTTTAAAGAATGAGTGTCACTGAGAAATTTGAACCTGGATGACAAGTATGACGGTCTTTTCGTTGTGACTAATTTATAAAGTAAATTTAGAGCATGTTGACGGTGTCTCGTGCGAAGATCAAACCAGCCCAATTTATTATAATAGTGTGATAAATGGGCGAAGTACTTTGCGTTAAAGACGAAGCGGACACAGGCATTCTGGATGCGTTGTAAGCGTTTTGCTAGGTCCTCAGTAAGGTCCATGTAAGCAGCATCACAGTAATCCACTTGTGATATTACAAGGGATTGCACTAAGGTGGCTTTGATGGATTCGGGAAGAAAATTTTTTAAGCGGCGAAGAGAATGTAATGCGCCATACGTTTTTCTGCAAAGGTTGTTTACATGTTCTGTCCAGGTTAAGTGTTTGTTTATATATAGACCAAGGTCGTTTACGCTTTCACTTAAGAGAACTATAACGCCATTTACATCGAGGCCAGTGATGTTTACGGTGTTAAGGGAAGAAAGTATCTTCTGTGATCCGATTATAATGGATTTTGATTTCAATGGGTTAACTTCTAATCCATTTTCACGTGCCCAAGAACAGATGTTTCTAATATCGGATTTTAAGTACTGGAGTGAACTAACTATGCTCGATGGGTCGGACGAGATATAGCATTGAACGTCATCAGCATATAAGTGATATTTGCTGGCTAGAATATTTTTAGGCAGGTCGTTTATATACAGAGAGAAAAGAAGCGGTCCTAAAATACTGCCTTGTGGGACACCACATGGAACAGGTATCCAGTTTGAATGTGTGTCGTTAGTGATAATTCTTTGCTTTCTATGTAAGAGATAGGATCTGAATCATGATAGGGCTAACGGTGAGAAGTTATAGAAATAAGAAAGTTTAGTAATCAGAATTTCATGGTCTATTGTTGGAATGCTTTACTAAAGTCAAGAAGGGATAGCAGGGTGATATGGCGATTATCCATAGCAGAACGAATATCATCTGTGATACTAACTAGGGCTGTGTACGTACTATAGTGAAACCTAAAACCTGATTGGAAAGGGTTTAGAATGCTATTTACTTCAAGAAACTGTGTTAATTGAGCGTGGACAATGTGTTCTAGAGCCTTGGAAAGCGCAGGAAGAATACTAATGGGACGAAGGTCCTCGGTCGTTATTGGGTTCGAAGTTTTAGGCAACGGACGAATGTGTGACATCTTCCAGACCGATGGAAATTCGCCATATGTGATAGAGCTATTGAAGATATGCACAATAACATCTATTACACAGGGAAGTATTTTTTTGATAAGTAAAATGGATAGTTCATCGGCTCCAACGGCAGATGATTTAATTCTTTGTATTGCTTTTATTACATCCCGTTCAGTGACTTGGTGCATATTAAAATAATATTTTTGGGGTGTTGATGTTTGGATGGTCTGTAATGTTTTCATTTTGTGTATAGTGTCTAGTTTGAGCGTGTAGCACAACTGTTCGTTAATAGTATTTAATGGTATTTGAGGTAAAATAACATTTTTTGTTTTAACACCGATTTCCAAAAGTTTAAGCTTATACCAAAGTTCTCTCGGTTGTGATGTGTAGTTGAGGAGCCCTTTGGCGAATTCAATTTTAGCTTTTCGAATTTCCTGATTACAGCGGTTTCTCAACTTACGGTACTCTACCTGCTTTTCTTGGGATCTATTGAGGTCGTGTTTCACTGCTCTCCTATAGCTTCTGTACGCTGAATCCCGCAACGTCATTAGAGATAGAATATTATCGTTAATCCAGGGGTTGGAGGGCTTACGCACACGTTTGGTTTTCAATGGGGCGTGTTTGTTGTACACATGGTGCACGAAAGAATTAAAGAGATCTACTTTTTGATCTACCGACGGGGCACAGTAAATTAGATACCACGGCAATGAATTTACATCTGCAAATAAGGCGTTTTAATTTATATGTTTTATATCCCTTCGTTTTATTATTCGTGATTCATATTTGCCAGGTTTCACAGAATACGTTAAATGTAATAAGCCATGTTTGCTTATGCCTGGCACTGGAATTTGTCCTACATTCCTGACTTTTAACATATCTGATACTAGTATATGATCAATCCAGGATTCACTTGTATCAGTTTTGTGAGTGGCTTCGAATGGACAGAACGAGAGATTTAAAGAATGTACAATGCTTTTAAAATTTAATATATTACCTTTATTTGACAATAGATTGTAATTTACGTCTCCCATAATTATTAAAATGTGGGAGAAATTTGGAGATAGCGTCTTCAAAATGACTAAAGTTTGTGTCTGGTGGCCGGTAGACACAGGCTAAACACACCTGTTTATATTGAATTGTAAGTTCGAGTATGAGGTACTCGGCAGAG
>JAGDQP010013644.1:0-14123 GCA_022664845.1 Lepisma saccharinum
CGCCCAAGTAAAGGTTAAAAGAAAGAAAGGAAATTGAGGATTGTCGTTCTTTTTTTCTTCATTGTATTGCTCACAACTCTGACCATGCAGTAAAGAAAAATGACTTTATTTTTAATTTAAAGAATTTTTATCTTCTAAATCTGTTTGTTTTAATAATTAAAACTAATTCAGTATTATAATTGATTCGCAACCCTGTTTCGTTATTTCGACACATTTTATGTACTTTGGCCCATTTTTTACTTCTGCATATTATATGGAACTTTGTCCGTAGAAAAAATATGCTAGAGAATATAATGATTTAGCAATACTTCACAGCAAATTAAAAAGAATTAACGCTATAAATAAATCTATCTAGATTTGAAGAATATATTCAAATATATAGATTATTCTCTAAATGACGATTTAAACGTACAATACGAATTTACACATGTTTACGAATGATATAAATGAAACAAATATATATATATATATAAAAAGAACAGTGAACTAAATGTATACCCTAGCGTAGAGTACTAAAAGCACACTTCGTGAATCCTATGGGTTTTTCGAACTCTAAATCCTGGATCCATGAATTTACTGTCTTTTGTATAAAGCAAAATATCGGAGGAATGCTGTCTAATTGCATATATAGACAAGATGAGCAGAAAGTACAACTCAAAACATTTCTCCATTCATCATTACAAGTAATCGACTGTCCCACTTTTATTTGTTTTATTTTTCTTGATTAGAATTACGTATCTTAACGAATTCATTAAGACTGAATAGTCTTTTCTAATCAATTCAAGCTTCATGAATTACAATATTAAGATTTGAAAATTGAGATATGTCCCATTGTTGAGCAAATAGTTGATAATTGTTAACACTTTTAAGAATCAGTGTTAACATAGAAACATAAGAAGACATTAGTATCATAATAAGGGCGAAATAGACGATGGAAAAAGGAATGGGACGGAAAATGCAACAAAAGTAAGTAGGCATTAAAACAATAATCAGAAGGTCAAGAAGGATTGGATTACTTTTAGTAAGGTAAGTGATAATGGAATGTTCTTCTCATATAGGTGTATTACGTTATAACTTCAGTATAGGCCTAATTTTAGTGTATTATAT
This sequence comes from Lepisma saccharinum, assembly GCA_022664845.1. Lineage (NCBI taxonomy): Eukaryota > Metazoa > Arthropoda > Insecta > Zygentoma > Lepismatidae > Lepisma > Lepisma saccharinum. Next base: position 1,108 of record JAGDQP010013644.1, read on the forward strand.
CCTTTCTAACCAATTTTGCGTCTGTGCCATTAAAAATAATCATACCATAGTTAAGTTTTTGTCTAATCTCAATGAAGGGTGGAAATGTCAAACTTTCGAAGTGCCATGTTTGGTAAACTATAAACTTTATTTTTTTATGGGCCAGTCACTAGTAACTTTGGACTTCGGTCCGTCACGATTCGCCCTTTAGCCATTAAAATCCACACCTATGCACCAGCCGGGACTCGAACCCGGGACCTTCGAGTCGTTGGCCTACCGCCGTAGACCGTACGGCCACCCGGCCGGCTGCCATTTCTGGTGTCATAAATTGAACGTAAAATATCGGTCTTCTAGTTCACAATTGATATAAATAGTCAATATGACTCATAATATTTAATTAGATCTGTAATATTTCCCCCCCTTTCTTCATATATTGTCATTGGAAATTAGAATGTTCGACAACTCCACCTTTGATATATTGAAGGTGGGAGTGTATGAAAAATTTGCAAAATATACGGACATTTCAATACTGTTATTTCATTAAATAACTATTCCATAATGTGACGTAAATTACTTTACAAGCAGGTTTAAAACAAAGCTCTTAGCTTGGTAAAATAATAAGAAAATTGGCACAAAAGAGCAGTAGAGAACGAAAAAAAAAAATGTTGAAAATATTCTCTCTTGTCTTTCTCAATGAAGTCCGACATCTTGTTTTTCAAAAAGAGACGGAAAAGAATTATTCATCACCTTTTAAGTCTTAAAAGAATGGATGGAAAAGTATCTTCTTCAGGTGTGTCTTCTGCCTTGTTCTATATAAAGGTAACTCAAGTCTCTCTCTTCGGTGCTTTTTATACTTTAATTTTTATTCCTTCGTCTCTTTTTCTGCATCCTCCTTTTTCCTTGTTTCTTCTTTCGTTGATGTTTCTTTTTTCTACTTTTAACTTGACTCTTGAAGTGCTTTGCTTTCTGGATGTCGGCTACTTAGCCAAGAAGAAATATTAATTTCAAGCAAATGGAAAAGCTAAGTTCTTTTCCATGTTACCTCCAATGGATTCACCTTTAAATATTAAGAAGCCAAAAGCCGTAACATTTCTTAATATGAACCTTCATTTTCTGTTATATGGCACTTTAATTCTATGTTGACTCTTTTCGGAATTTGTTTATCTTGACTGTTGGTTTTCTTCAGGTAATGACTGTTAGTTTTAGTGTGTTATAATTGCTGTTTTTATCTTGCCTTCTCTCCTTTTTACTATAGACCTGCACCCAACCACATTCGCCACCACTTTTCTAACTTTTTCTTCCTTTTTTTTGGGTTTTTGTGTGTGTGTTGAGGTTTGTGTTATTCACCCTCTTCTTCCACATTCCTTCCATTTTGTTCAACTTACGTTACATTAAAAGATTGGATGGGAGGAGAATTCTAAGGACCATTTTAAATTTGAAAAAGAATAATGTTGAGCGAATGTTTGCTAATGACTATTACCAGATTATTTATTCTACTTCCCTTCCCTTTCTATGTCCCACAACCTTGCGAAATGCTATTATGCTTCTTCCAGGTCCAACTTTGCGCTAATTATGATTCTTTACTTTAAAAAGGTTGCACACAGTGTTCGATTTGTAGCGGGGAATGATTGAGATTATCCCCCTTACCACAAAAATCTTCTCTGGCACTGTTTACAGATAACCTGGGATATGGACGATGAGAAAATACTGTATGATACACATCTCACTAATTCTTCCCCCTCTCTGGAAATGCCACAAATCGAACACTGGTTAACTGTAGTACTTATGTTGCAAGAAGTGTGCTGTTCTTAATTGTATATTCTATGTGATCCGATCGTGACTTGTTTTCAAAAAGTAGTACTAACTTGAAATATTTTAAAGAAAATGTATTGGTGGTTTTAGTGTTGAAATATCACAAGGAGTTGCCACCTTTCTATAAGGTATTAACGCTTAATTAATTTTTTATTCAATATTTTCTGATTAATATCCGACTCGGACTGAGACCAAAACTGACTCAGTTGAAAACATTACGTCAATTTCAGCAAACTCACAACAAAAGTGAAACATCAAGCATTTTACCTCCATTGTTAACTAAACTTACATTTCTATCTGAAGCTTCGACGCGTTCGGATGCTAGTAGGCGAAGTACATAGAGGGTTTTATATACTATTTTGTGAATATGGTTGAAAACTGCAAGATTGAAGATCTCAGTAAATGCTGTAATATAATGACTAGGGTAACAATTTGTTTCACCAATGCAGGTTGAACTGAATACGTAATTTTAATATTAGTTTGATTTGGATAAAACTGGTTTGTACGGTCAGAATAATACTATCTGTTACGCCCTGATATTTTATTGCCTCTCACTATCTTACACACGCACACATGTCATCGGGTTGGCCGAGAAGTTAGCGCACTCGCTTTCACTGTGTGTGGTCACGGGTCCAATTCCCTCCTGGGTCCATTGACTGAAATGGTTCGCAGCTCATTTTACCAAAAACTATAGGTCCGGTCCTTAAAAGGTCACAAGCTATTTATTTATTAATTTGTTCCAAGTTCCAAATACAGCACATGTTGGCCATTTTACATCGAAACATTAACAAAAATTAACACCAAAAATATAAAGAATATGTACAAGATTGTCAAGATAACAATATTTACAAATATAATTTGTTTATCTGACACCTAAAAGTGCTCTCAGAGGCAAAAATATCAAATGTCTGTGGGAGACAATTATATTTCGTAGTTATTCTATTTATGTGTGACCTTTGAACCATAGTTTATTTTAGGGTTGTTTACATAAACATTTAGGACGTTAATAACAATTAAACCAACAAACAAAGACATTGCGAGTAATCAATTGCCATACCACAACCGTATTCGTATTGTCGACCGAGACAATACAAATAACTAAAAACCATAATTTATTCATGCGGCTACAGAATGAGTATTTATATTTCTTTTGTAATTCTCTTGTGACTTGGTACTAAATCTGTCAATTTCCTTCCGGCCTAGCGTTCTGTTTTATTGGAAAATAGAATTGCAAGTAGGTTATATTTAAGAAATGGTTATATATGTAGAAATAACACACTACACAGTAAAAAGTAGCTGTGTTAATTCAACACAATGCGGTGTCCCAGCGTGACTACCACTTTTTGCGTTAAATCAACACAATACACGGTGTTAATGTCAGTACTGGGAGAAAAAAAATACGGCTGCATCAAGATTTGAACATGGGTTGCTCAGTTAGAAATCGAGCGTCTTAATTCATATAAGTTTTTTACGTGTGTGTAACATAAAATCCTCCCCTCTCTTGAAAGAAGTATACATGCGGCATTTAGAGACACCATAAGTATTTAAAAAAGACGCATAATTTCAGGAACATTGACAACACTACGTAGGTACTCTACATTTATTGTCATTATGGTTAAATTTCGCATTTTCCGAAGGCAAGGATTATTCTGTAGTTTAAGGATGGCCCAGATTTGGCAGTCGATTTGCAGCATTCGAAGAATTTCGAACGATAGCAGCATACTTTCACATTTTATTTGTGGAAAGGAAACTTTAAATGTAATTTTTAGACTATCAAAGTACGGTAAATAAATAATTTAATGTATTGCTATGCCGCATACCGGTAAAATAATTTCACACACCGATACCTGTGCGCGGACTACTCGTTGGTAAGCGCTCTTCTAGTGTGTAAATTGAAGTGATCGCAAGTGACGGATTATTTGCAAGGTCATAATGACATGAATTTTTGTTCCTAGTTTTTCCTTTCATGCTACGATTCATGAATGCAGAGCCGTCAATTTAAGAAGTCCCAAGCGACTTTCACTCATTAATTCTTCTCATAACCAGAGTCGCAAGTGAAACATTGTTTACTTATGAAAATTCGTGGTAAATGGTTCAAACAACTCCTAAGTTTTCGTCTCCTTTTTAATGTAATAGATTTTTGCGTAATTTTTTTTTAGCGCTGGCTGTCTTTTGTTTTCCCTTACGTAATTGAGATAAAGGGAAAATAGACGTCGACTAATTCAGACTAACCTAAAATTGTATCCTCTTAAAAGGCACTTCCTCTTTAAAACGTGGAAATTAAAATTGCTTTTATGTTGTTGCGTGTGTCATCCGCGGCGCGGCTTGTCTCGGTTATGAGAGGGAATGTTATGACCCATACAGCCTGACAGTAAATTAAGTTTTAAAAGTGTGTTTGAGAGTTATATTTGTTTTATGATAAAGTAGATTTTTAAAGCGTATGCAATATGATGCTCTTTGAATAGTAGGAAGAAGTGAGTTTTTGAAATGGTTTAAAAACAGACAGTAATGAATATACGACAATATTTTTTTAAAATTATTTTTATGGTTTAGTAAAATCATTTTTCAAAGAATAATTTGCGAAACTTTTAAGCTTCTATTGCTATATTGAATAGGATCAGTACTTACTTATTGAGGTTTGTTTATTGTCGAATGCAATAATTGTGTGTTTTGAGGGGTCAGACCAGTGTCTCCAAGGATCTGGGGTCGAATCCCGGCTGGAGCTTGGTTGTTTGTGGATTTTTAGAAACTTAACAGCTCACAGACTCGAGACGTGCTGAAGTCATTATTTACAAAAAATGGTCCAATAAATGTTTGTTTACTATTGTAAGTGTATTTGTAAATTAGTGTATCAGTTTAATAACTGATATAACTTGTAAGTGCAAAACACACAGTTAAGATTGAAGAGGAAACCCTAACCATTGTTTCGCTATTTTTATGTTCAGTTTAGGACGTTGAGAAACCGCAACAAATTGCCTTCAAGTTTTTTAAAGTTCTCATAGAGGTTTTGTCTACCTCTATTAAAAATACTATTAGCAAAAATATTAACTTACGCGCCTAACAGGTCTTAAATATTCTTTGTGTGCATTTCACAACGCTTAAGGGACCAAAGAAGCTTTTCATTGTAAAATTGTTTTATTTTACACCGTACATAAACTTGTATTTATTTTGAAACATCTCCAAACTTGGGAAAGGTGGATCTATTATTACAGCCAATCCCAATACTAGCTGAAAAACAGAAAAAGAGCTACAAAAATTCAAAACGTCTATGTTTTATGAGTTTTAATCCTCCTTTGCCTTGATCTTCGTATTAACAGCTCTTTATACTTATTTTACATTCTATTCTATGCTTTAACTTCGTTTTATTGTGGGATGTAAAATCCTAAATTTATTGCAATTGAGCAATAAGGAACCAAACGCCACTGTGGCAAGTAAACTTGAGATAGGTAGTTGAGACTTTTTATATTTCGGCTATTACATCTGATCTAACGTTCTTTACATCTGGATAATTTGCTCTAGCGAAAAATTACTATTTTGGAGTTGGTTCCGAATCGCATAATTGCTTCAAATTGTCTTTCGGACTCTTAGTACATACTTTCTTACAAATTCGGACCTTCACTATGCAGTTAATAACAATATGCTAGTTGCAAAGACAGCAATCTAATTGGTTCAAACAGTGACGGCACCAGCCTAACAATAGAGATACTATGTTCAATAATCTAAACCTCTCTAACTATATTTCCGTAATACCAAAGAAGATACAGAAAAAATCTGAGTTTACTAGAAGACAACATGCCAAATTTAAGTGGAGAAAAACTTCTCTTAACACTGTGTAGCCTTAGCATTGATCTTAAAGCGTCAGCCTTGACTTCTTAATCATACAACGCATGATTTTTAAATTATTTCATATAATATATATATAGGAAGAGGAAACAATAATGTTACAAGATATATTAATTCTCAATGATATGGTAAGTACAGGGTTAGATACGTTTTTCCATTAGAAAATGTTGTTTTAAATATGTAACAGTATGTAATAATGCTGAGATGTGAGATAATTTGACGTCAATAAAGTAAAGAGAATTTGAAATAAACTCTTATTAGCTATATACATTGAAGATGCGAAAATTTTTACAGACTTTTCTTTAGTTCACAATGGTTCGTGGTGTCCTCAAATCTTGCAACGTTAATTTAACTTATTTCCCGACGTCATACAATTTTGCACAGCGACGTAGGTCAAGGTGACAATACAATATTCCATTGTTACTTTCATATATTTGTATACATTTATATATTTTAAAAGCATGTTTTCATATTTTTTTAATATGGATTTATTTATCCTAAAATAAATACTAGCCTGCATCTAGATTAGGTTTGACTGGTTGCATAACACTTTAGGACTTGGGTCACAAAACATTTAGCTTAAGAAGAATATCCGAACACCGAAATAACTCGAAAGAAAAAATAATAAAAATAATAATAAAACAACTTTTTAAAGACATATTTTACTTAAACAGTTCGTACTAAAAATTAAAAATAATTTTGTTTATGCATGACTAAAAAGAAAAGCATTGGGCGCTCTCTCATATAAGTCACATTATAAATTCTTCAATTGGCGCACCTCATACTTTTCTTTGTAGTTATGCATAAACAAAATATTGTTGTTTTTTTTACTTTTTAGTACAAATTGTTTAAATAAAGTGTGTCTATTTTTTTTTATTAAATATTTAAACCAACTTCTCGCAGTAGGTTGCCTACTTGTTAGAAATTACGTTGTCCATAGAAATAAAGCACACCAAATGCTCTGACAAAAGTGTATGATACTATTCAAGGGCTCGAAGGTTCTGGGTTCGAGTCCCGACAGGGGCGTGGGTGTGGCTTTTAACTGGCTGTAAATGGTCGATTCGTGACGGGCCGAAGTCAAAAGTTACTAAACTGGACCATATAAAATAAAGTTTACCAAAGTGTTTACCACTTTACATTGAACCAAAACAAAATATCATCCTTGACAGGGAAAAATAACATAAGTAAATCGTGAAGTTTCTCTGACATCTAATTGGCCCAACTTTTCTCAGTTGAACTCATGATAATTCCATATAACAGCGCATTCACTGTATTCTAGCCAGTCTTGGTTGTTTGACTTTCGGATAATTTCTCAAAGAGGCCAACATGCAAAGAAGCAACCTGAAGGCCATTGTGAGGCCAAATTTAGTTTCAGAGCTTTATCTGCAAGGAAATTTTATAATTAGTTATGCTTATCACCTTGTAATGAAAAGCTTTTTTTTTTTGATATACGAGGTGCTTTTGAAAACTGAAAATTCAAAGTATTGAATAGAAATTTAAATTTGTATTCAATACTTTGTATCAAAAATAAAATTCAACCTATGACATTTCAAAAATAATAGTTATAATTACTTACATATCAAAATTAATATAGATAAGTGGTTCCTAACCGTTGCCAAATCGCGGATCCCCGAAAACCAATAATAATTAATCGCAGCCCTGCTGCACTCACCATTTTATGTATGGGAAATCCGGACACATCCAGCTGTAGGCCCTTCCCACATCCTTTTTTCCTACCGTATCCCGATCTGAATCATAGACGGCTAAAATCCATAAAAGTCATCACTTTTAACGGCTTTAATTTTTCTATAACTATCAGAACTGTCATTGCGAAGTAAGCGGTCTGGCCTTTAATATTTGGAACTGTCCCATCATTCGACTGGAGGAAGTAAGGAAAAACAAGGTAAAAGCTAAGAATGGTTGACCTGGAGCTTGAATCGCAAACATCCCAATCGCTACGTTTCGAAATAAATTTAATATTGATTATATGTGATAGGCTAACAATTATGTACATGTTTGTGGGAAAGGTACCTTTTTACCCTCCTTACCCATATTTAAGTTATTTGTACAATTATAATGGTTATAGATAAAAATAGCTGTCTAAATGTTCAAGAGCTTTTGCAAATTTGTTTTTCTTTTATAAGCTTTTACCTGAATATTTTTCAGAAAAAATGGCGTTACATGACTATAAAATGTAACCAATTCTGTGCTGTTCTTGCTGGCCAATGATCTCGATATTTTGAGAATTTTATTTAATTAGAGACCCCTTTCTTCCCCTTCCCTTCTCTCTCTCTCTCTCTCCCTCTCTCTCTCTGTCTGCCTGTGTGTGTTCGAGTCAACACATGCCACACTTTGTTACTCGAAAGTAGAGTCAACAAATTGACTCGAAAATTCTATTTAGTAATCAACTTTCAAGATCTTGAGATCTAACTGCTGTATAAATGAGACCATAATTGTGTTTGATGTTTAATAAGTTAGAAATCTAAATTTTCTCTGTACTGCCGATGGTCTTCTATTAATCAAAGTCAAAATCAAACAAAAAACAAACCTAATGCTGGTCAAGATATCATGAGGTAAAAACAATGGACGCCAATTAGTATTCAAGCAATTCTCTCTCTCTCTCTCTCTCTCTCTTTCTCTCTCTCTCTCTATCACACACACACACACACACACACAATATACATAGACTTCAGTGCGAGCGGTCCCGGGTTCGATTCCCGGTGGGGGCTCAAAAATTTCGGTGTTGACCCAGCATCGTGAGGACAATTGGGGAGCTGCTGTGAATAAAAGACAGTAGCGATCACAGTGAGAGCTTCGGCTCTCCTCTCCCAACCCGTCTGGTCAGCGTGGGAGCAGTAGACTAACTCCTCCCTTCGGGGAGAGGCCTCACTAGTGGATTGAATATGGCTGTGATTTATTATTATTATTATTCTCCCACTGTTTATAAGGGTAAGGAAATAAATATTCTGACTGAGGTTTTTTCCCAGTTTTCCTCAGGCACACTAGGATGGTACCCTCAAAATAGGCCTTGGCGGAATTCCTTCCAACTTCCCGTCCTCTTCCCTATATCGGCCTGAGCCAAAGTTGCCTGAAGGCCATATCTGTACCTGAAAGCTATAAGCGCGTAAGTCACAAATCCTTGTTTTCCAGAAAACAGAAAAAAAAAACTACTTCCTTTCATATAGAAACTATGAATTAACTACATAATAGACTTATCTATGTACATTATTAACATATTTACAAGAACATTCGAACAAGCATTATTTGAAGGCTTCCGAATGCTATACAAAATTGCATTTATCACGTTTTGGCCAAAATTGGACTTACGCGCTTCTAGATCTGAGGTAAAGTTATATAAATTAAAATTCATATATGAGTATACGAGTATGTTTCGCATATACGAATATATACGAGTATATACAAATGGTTTATACATGTATGATGGGCTAAGATTGGAAACTGCTTCTATACTAAGAGCCGGAAGTTATTCATCATATAATTTTCTATGGATTCTTTCATGATCAATTACAAGTCGTAAAAATTTACGTTTTACCAGTTCTCAGAGCATCACATTGATTAATTAGTGGAAAACATTTCCTTAATGTTATTTGCTACTACACTGTGAAAAGCGGTTTCTTAAAATTGAGAAAACAGTTCTTTTCTGTGCACTGAGAAACAATTTTCTTAGAAATGAGATATTATCGTTCTCATTTAATGAAAAATGAGGATTTGCCGGTTTGGAATTAATAATGCTGGTCTTATTTCCAACTCGTAATTCCAAACCGGCATGCTCTCATTTTGAATTAAATTAGAACGTTAATATCTCATTTCTAAGAAAATTGTTTCTCAGTGCACAGATAAGATCTGTTTTCTCAATTTTAAGAAACCATTTTTACAGTGTAATCAGTAAATTTGCATCTGCTGGTGAATGTGTAAACTATATTATATGTATATGACGTAGCCTCTAGGTTTAGAGTACATTGATTGTTGGTTATCGTTAGGTGCCTGCTTACAGGTTTTATTTCTGAACATAATCAAGATGGACCAGAATGTTGCTTTTATACTATAGCAACAATTTAAAGAGATAATAATTTACAGTATTTATTTAGTTATTTCACGAAGAAAAAGTGCTCATAGATTTATTAAATTTCGGCTACTATATCTTCTTATACCGAACAACCAGCTCAATATCGGAGCGTTGGTTTTGCATTCAGGAGGTCTGCGTTCAATGCCTGCGGGCGACCATCCTGACTGAGGTTTTTCCAGGATTTTCCTCAGTCACACGGGATGGTACCTTCAACGTAGGCCCTGGCCTACTCCTTTGCGCATCATTTCCCCTAGCCTATCTCAGCCTGAATATCAGATGTATAAAGGTCATAAAACAAATTCAAAATATCTTCTTATTTCATTAATTTAATTGACTACCAGGGCGTGTGACCAAGTTTCGAAACCCAACGACAATGGAGGCAAAATGGAGTGGTGGGGACAGGCCGTTTTCGGATATTGGTCTCTCGACCTGCATTTTGTCTTCGATTCAAATCCGAGCATGGTTGATTAAATTGATATTAACGTTTCAAACGAGCAAGTGATCTTAAGACGGAACCTATAATTTTTTTTTGTATAGTTCACTCTGAATCAATCTGTTAGTGTTCTTGACGGGACTTAAACCCGTGACCCTACGAACAGAATGCTAACCAATTGACCAACTGGAGGTATGTCTTGTCTCTAGAATCTAGAATCACGATTAGGATGAATATTAGGACGTATTTGAAAATTTAGGGTTGATTTTCGGCCTGAGTCAGATAGATGCCTAAGAAAGACCATCAATAAATTGTTGATTTTGTCTGAGACATTTCAGAACAATTTACGGGCAACATAGGTAGGCCAAGACACTAGTTTTATCTTTGGAAATTCCTACAACTACTCTGCGATACGTACCTACGTTGATATTTCTGGGTTTACGAAACTAAAGACGATGTTCTAAATACTCAAATGAAGATTTGTTTTCATATTAGGGGTACATTCATTTTGATTGTAACATCTTTCAGTAGAAAATTATTTACCTGTCCTTTTTATTTAATGAGAAAGTCACTGAATTACAGAACATAGCTATTTCCCTGTATTTTCAACAACCACAGAAGGAGTTTTTAATACGCGTATTAGATTTGTTATAAAGTGTGAGGAAATCGTCATATTTTACGGAAGAGAAGGGAAAAATAATTAAGCATGATTTCCTGTGGGTCACCGTGAAATAGTACTGAAAAAAAAAAAACGTTGGGGGATAACTACACAACACTATGGAACATTTGTTGGTATAAAAGTCTACATGTTAAAGTATAGGGATATGATCTGACGTGAGTATGATATATTTTAAGACTATTCTGTAGCCTTCATTGTTTCTGTTCTATTCTATGTTCGCGTAATTAGCCAGCTCTAGTGATTACGATCATTAACTTCGGATGATCACTAGAAGGGGGCGAGTTCGTGTCCCGCTCACCCCGATCTTCCTGACAGAAGTTTTGTATGCCTTTTCTCACTCCCGCCGGGATGTCACCTTCAATAGAGGCCTTGACAACTACGTTCTCCATTCCGTTTTGTGACGCAATACTCTCCAAGCGATGTCATCCGTCAGACGTGACGGCATGTAGCCTTAAAGCGTTGTGAAGGCCAGAATGTAAAGTTTCAATATTCGAACTATTTTTGTGCATTGTTTTCTCCTTTCGACTTGCCCCTGTTTTGTTTCGTAGATTGATATGAACTTATACCGGGTAAGCAATTATGTACTTAATAGGTATGATATGCATACAATTTAACATTATTCTTGTCGAAATATTTATGTTGCAGTTCTGACCAAACATCGTAAAAGGTGAAATATAATATAACGTGATTTTAACGATGGATTAGAAAAATTTTCAAATGATTAAATTATCTGATTCACATATTTGACTAACGATACGTTTCCTTTCTAGTAAAAATGGCACTTACTTTCATTTGTGTTGGCGAAATCTGATATACATGGTTTATGTATAAATTTTTATCTAGTCAGTACATTTATTTAATTTCTTTGTCCCAAACTATTTCTAAAATATGAATCCTAAAACTACCGTAATCGATATGAAATTGCTCTTACCTTTTGCCTTGTATAGATGAATATACACTGTAGCTACCCCAGCGTTCGATGTTAATGTTTTTCTCCACCGTTTTGTGCAAGAATGACCCAGTGTACAAGAGAGAGAAAGAGACTGGTTCTCCAGAGTGAGTATCAACTTCACCTCACCTTCTTCTAAACTGGTCTGCGGTCGTGACCAAAAAACAATGAAAAAAATGACAAAAAAAAAGTTTTCTTTTTCTGTCTCACGCTTTCGCATCTGAGTATACATACTTAAAGGAAGTAACGTTTTCATGATGGTTATGGTGATAATTATCATACGCTCTTATGTCTTTCCTTTTCCCCCCATTTTTCCCTTGCAGGCATCTAAGCAATAGTAGTCACTTCTTTCTTTTTCTTTTCATAAAGAGCTGTTTTTGTCCAGTTGTACTAAAGGGGCGTCGGGAAGGCGAGAAAGGGGAAATGGGAAGATGTGGACACAAAAACTGGACCTTGGTCTGACAAGGTATGGAGATGGTTAACGAAGGGTGGCGTGAGAGAGGGTTGTATAACCGGACAAACGAGATCTAGGTACCGAAGATGTGAAGGGTTCTGCAAAGGGGTTGTTAATGCTTAAGAGTGATGACCAGTAAAAAAAAAAAAAAGATTAAAATCTACCGTTGGAAGAGAAAGGAAGATTGTATGTATGTGGACATATAAGGGGAAGACATCACATAGGGGATGGTTGAGGGGAAGGGGCAGTAGACACGTATGTACGCACATACTATTTGAATACGGGAAGTATGATGGTTAAGTAGAAAAAAAAGCACACAGATGGACGATGTACGTGGCGGAAATGTTGTTGGCCAATTGGCAATGGTTTTACTCTTTGCTCTTTGGTTTACTGTGGACACACAAACTTAAAAAGGAGACGCGCTGTGAAAAGAAGTGCAAAAGGATGTGATGTATGAAAGAAAAGGGGTTAAAAAAAAAGAAGAAAAATAGGCGAAAAAGTTGTTGGTCGAGATATGAAGGGTCAGCTTTATATTGAAGGCATCAAGACTGCCACCAGATGCCGCTTTCTTTCACGCTTCTCTCATAGGTAATTGCATAAAGTAATCTCCAAACGTGCCAGATGGTACTTCATACCCAATACAATGAATTCAAAGTTCGACACTGGAAAATGAACAATCTTATACAACGATGCCTTTTGAAAGAAGTGTTGAGAGCACAGCTTTAGTTCAGAGTTCTTATATTTCCAATACATTTACAACGCCATTTTGTTATCATACAT
>JAGDQP010013644.1:17544-32759 GCA_022664845.1 Lepisma saccharinum
CTTTTCTAGTTTTTTTCTTCTTAGTCACATCATAGCTGGAAAGATAAAGACGATGCACGTTCAAACCCTGTTCATTTCAATCATGCTGACTGAGGATTTCTCATAGCTTTCTCTTGTCTTAGTAGACGAATGCACATAGAATGGAGGTTCTATCTACAACAGTCGACCGCTGGGAATGAACTCAGGACCTCCCGAAACTTGTTTCATTTTTCCATTCCCTAAAAGTTGTTTCATTTCATTTCATTTATTCTTCATTTTAATGGCAGAGTTAGGCACCTTTCTTGAAAATTCTACATTTACATGATATGAATAATTGAACACTAAAAAACATACATTATCAATTGCAATAAAAATGTAAACAATAATACATTCATAATACATTAATACGTCGTATATAATACATTAATAAAGTGATTATAAAAATAAAGAAGAAATATTCCCTTATTTACGAAGATTATGTGCTCAAGTTTTATTTATTTATCTTCTACGATTTTTTAAAATATTTTTTTATTTATGGCCTTTAGGCATCTAAGGCTCAGGCCGAGATAAGGGAGGGAAAAGGATTCGGGAAGGTATCGGCCAGGGCCTACGTTGAAGGTGCCATCCCGTTATTTGCCTGGTGTGACTGAGGGAAACTCTGGAAACACCAGTCAGGATGGTCAGCCGCTCGGATCGAACCCACAACCTCCCGAATGCTACGCCAACGCTCTACCCTTGAACTACGGCTGCTCGGTATCTCCTACGAAACAACGAACGGAGAGGATACACACACACACACACACAGAGAGAGAGAGAGAGAGAGAGAGAGAGAAAGAGGTGTTAGAGTAAGAAGGAAAGAGAGATACAATGAGAAAGTAACAAATCAAATTTGGACTTTCATTAACTATTTCAAAATTTTTCCTATCGTCTTTAATTTATTAATAAGATTAAAGGTAGTTAACCAGGTTCTTTTTCATAACTACATTACCTTAAATTTTTTCTGTACATAGTTTTTCCTTAATGGTTAACAAGGTTACTCGGTTATGATCGTGTACGTTAATTAATTGCCCATAAAGTTGTAAAGTAGAAGGGTTACTGCATAAAAGTTTTAAAACAAATGTGGTTATAATTTTTGAAAAATCCCTCATACGTAATCTGAAATAATTTCTTGTCCATTTTGGGTATTGTATCAAGTTACGTTAAATCTATATAGCAAACGATGTTCAATAAAATAATTTAATGAAAAAAATATCTACATATGTGCGAAAGAGTAGATAATTAAGCTTCTTTATTCCGTTCCATTGTCAACGGGGTTTCTAGGTAAGCAATGTTAAGAATGCCACAAGCAATGGAAAAACGAAAGGTAGAAAACACATTGTAAAGCATGAATAATAGACCCTATGGGTTTCTTTGGCTAAGGTAGCCTTTTCGACGAAAATTCGTTAGTGAATTTGCGTGCAGTTGTGGGGAGATTGTGAACAGGCAAGATGTGGAGCAGGCCGAGTAAGAGCGAAGGAGAAGAAAGAGTTGAACGAGAGGAGAAGAGAAAGGAAGAGGCGGGAACAAAAAAGGATGCCGAAAACTGGCATAGAAACATATTAAAAGCAAAGAAAAAAAGGAAGAAGAAACAAAATTAGAATTACTGGAGCGCATGCTTGGTTTTGGTGTATCGACGTCCATTCTTTGTCCACCCGGAAAGAATGGTGAGAGAGACAGAGAGAAAGGCGAGAGAGGATGTAGAAAAAGACATCTTTTTCCCTTTTTGTGTTGTATTCTGTATAAATATATTTTTCGTTATTGTGGTAGGGAGAATCGAAATTAGGAAACGGCTTAAAAGGAAAAAGAGGGTGCATCAAGAATGGGTCATTAGTATGCTGAAGATAGTTTGCTTGGTCGACGTTCCTTCTGTACTTCGCAATAAGCTTCGAGGAACAAATACTCTTAAAGTGGGGTTTGGGTATTCGAGAGCAGTGCCCGAGGTTCCTAGTTTTCCTCGTATAGACAAAAGGAAAAAATCTTATTCCTCCCTCTCTTCCCCCGTTCCTGCTCTTTCCCAAATTTCTCCTTCTCTCTTCTTTTTCCCAGCTTTACCATCACCATTCCCTATTTCTACGAAGCTTTCCATTGCATGAGTATACTTAATTGTTGCAAGGGGCTACGAGTGTATGATTAAACCCAAGAGAATACATAATGTGATTTTCGTTAGCGCTTGGAAGTACTTCAGCTGTTGGGCATTGTCGAATACATGAAGGAAAAAAAAATCCGATCTCTGTTTCACGTAATGCTATGGAGATTTTCAGAATCTTTAACTCCCCCACCCTCTGTATCTGTTATTTTTTTCGTTACTATTGCTTTAGTCATTCCATAGTTCTTTCTACAGATAGAAGAATGTTATGAGAAACCCAATGTTAAAATCTTTATTCCTCATCTTCAAATGATTCCGTTGAGATTGTCCTTCTAAAATAATAATGAAGCAAGATTCTTAACGTTAATATTATACGTAGGATGAGAGACGATTGAAGATTCTGTACAATATGCACGCATATTTTTCAAGTAGTAGGAGGCATATGCTCTGAAGAGGAAAGGGGTTCCAGTTCTAGAGTAGTCCGTAAGAAACGATGTACTTTACTCTTCTTGAGTAAGGTAAGAGCTGACAAAGAAATGAACAACTACACATTTCTGATTCCTTGTAGTACTTAACTTAATAATCTTTGTCTCTTACACTCTAAAGTTTATTCTCACGAAACGTCACATGATTATTCTCTGGCTTCTAATTTCTGTGGATAAAAAAAACGTTAGAAAACAAATACAGATAACTACATTTTCATTGCTTTACAGTTTATGAAGAAAAGACACTGCTTTTGCATCACTTAAGACAAAATACCATTTAAGTAACATTGAACTGAATGTAATGCAATTAGATATTTTGTAACAGGAAGATTAAAAAAAAAGTATAATGAGAATTCAATAGAATCGTCGAAGAGGGGAAATATACAGTTGTTTTTATGGTGAAATGCTGGATACAGCTAGATAATTATCAAGTAATTGTATCGAATGGTTTCATGTATTTCCTTACCTACAATAAATATGGGGGTTATGCACTTTGCAGCATTGCATTATGCTTGACTAATGTTAGATATTAAAAACTGACTGTGATGATCGTATTCTTAAAATTCGAAATTTTGAAATGTTGCAGAATGTTATGGTAAGTTCATGCCATAGTACTTAATAGAACACATTTTCTTTCTGTATATCTTTATACGAAACGACTGATGAAATGACTTGAAAGAATTTATCATTTTCTTTGAGCAGAATCCAGAGGATCTTAGATTGAATCTGTAGGACACTGTTTCTTATAACTACAATCGAAGAAGGGGGTAAAGCTCGCCATCTCCCGGTTTGTTTACGGCCTTTCTTTTCTCTAAACTCCATTGAATTGCTACAAGATGTCAATCTCAGAATTCGGCAACAAGAAGAATCTTTCTCAAGTAGCATCTATACGTGATCAGCAGTAGGTTTTCCCGGTCATTTTTATTATTATTTGCGATTGATAATAAAAAAATGAAGGCATATAAAGATAGCACACCCTGTAGGTAGGTTTCATATGCCACTCCAAACATACCGTGTATATAGTGTAGACCTAATATTTAATCCATGTTGCAAAAAAAATGCTTACAACCACAGCTTCGCACCAACAACAAATAAATATGACGAGAGGCTGAAAGTATGATTGTAATTGATTCAACGTTAATTGCAATAGTCCCGAATTACTAATCACCCTAATCTGTGGAACTTTTGTTTCCCGGAAAGGTAAGCCGTGGACCCCAAAATATTTGAAAGTTTTTATTTGTATCTGTGTGGTTTCGATTTTGATGTAGTGACTGTGGTTGAAAAGTAAGCAGCGATATTCAGAAAAAGTTAAATAAAACTTGTTCAAAAATTGTCATCTGTAGTAGCTGTTGAATCTATATATCATGGAAGAAATCGTGTTTGTCTTCGTTTGACGCTGCTATTGATTTATGATTATTATTATTATTGTGATGTCCCGCTTATCGTTTACTCGCTTTAGTTCAGTGACATAATATTCCGTTTATATCATATTTTAACGCTCCACGTTGCCGTCATAGTTATGAATTTCCCAGGTTTCGAGAAATTTTCGGTCAGCTGACAACACTGGTTAGTTATACTCACGAGCATTGACGGACTGAGGTATTCACCACTAAGAGTTTGGCAGAGTCTGAGACAGTTCAAGAAGTTTCTACAACAACGCGTCTTGAAAACAGAAGTAGAACTAACTTCGTCCCGTTAGTTCGTACTTTCGCCAATAGGTAGCTCATGTAATGATCCTCTGTCTCTACTGGGAAAATCGTACCTATAATCAGATTCATATAAAGTTTTATAAGCTCAAAAATATATTGAATTTGAGCACACCAAACTGCAGATTTTAAAAAAAATAAAGGATTCTTGTGTTCTGTTTGTGACATACATTGGTTCAAAGTTGCAATCGTGTGCAACATTTTTGGCCTTAGATATTTTTCAGGCAGTCAGTTCCTATGAATCTGAGTGTACATTGACTATGAGCAATATGCATGTTTCAAGTATTCAGATATACTGTAAAAATAATATACTGATTTTTTGTGAGATTCCCTTAATTTATGCGGAACAATTGTACTGGAAAGTAATATTTACTTTTAAAAAAAAGAGGGGATTTTGTTATGTATTTTTTAAAAAAGAATTTCAACACTTTTTCCGCACTTAGCTTCACTCTCTAAACAGTTTTGTTACACATATTGCTTGCTATATGTCGAATTTGTACTATATTTTTGAGCACGGAGGTTTGAGAGCAAGGCTATATTTTATCTTACTCTCAAAACAGGCGAGAGTTTCTAGATGAAGTGACACATGAAAAACACGGAAGACGAGAATCAAGTGTCTTAATGTTTGACCACAGAAAAAGCTTTCTGTGTGTTTTTCCTCTTTAATTGCGAGAGTCTTTCAGTGCAAAGCAGAGGGGGAGGGGGAACAGGAAAGAAGAATATTGTAAATAAAAGCGTGTCATGTGAAGAATTGTATTTCACGGTTTCCTCTCTTTTTATCATTTTTCAGCTGTGTTGGACTGGACCGGACACTTTTATTCGTTGACTATGCGCGCGCATCCGCTCCCCCATCTCGACGCTAATAGACGCTGAGAGACGCCAATGGGTCAATAGGTGCTTTTATATACATTGTGTTCTTTAAGACTCTGCGCTCTCATTTTTCACCATTTTTATCCCTCTCTTTTTCTCTTTGTTTCTACACTGTCACTTTGTGTAGCGTAAATGTTAAGTGCTATTGAAAAGGTACTCTACGTTGAGATGTAAACAACACATGATAAACAACTTTAGTAGAAATAGTTTCGTTGTTTTTAATATATTTTTTTAAAAGGAGCGTCTTTTTTCGCGAAAATTGAATGACATGAAATTTAAAGAAACGAAATTCTTTTCTTTCTCTTTCTCCCTCCCTTTTGGCAAAAATTCCCCCTTTCTTTTTCCCCTCCAATCAGACAGCAGTAAAGAAAAAATCCATATCATGGCCGCCGCACAGCGAGAGAAGTGGGGGTGAAGTTAGTTTAAGGGTGGGAATTTTAAGAAGAACTTCGTCTTCTAAAAAGAGAGATTTGTTTGAACTGACTGTGATGTTAATTTTTTTTAAGAAAATTGTTCAGAATTGAACATTATTTTCGTTTCCAGTATATTCAAAGCAATCATAAAGGTGTCCTGTGTCATATTTGATGTTAAAAATTACTAATCACTATACTCCGTACGTTGTGTACATCTCGTGGGGGAGCTTCTTGCTTCCGATCACTTAACTGTAATACCCTTTGGACACGATTTACAAAGTCTCCTCATATATTGCGTATTATCTACGTTCAGAATGGTGTAGTGCCAGTCTGCGTATTAGTTATGAGAACGTCGAATGGCTTCAAATAAAGCAGTTCTTAGGCTGAACATTGTGACTAAGGTTTCTCTAGTTTTTTTCTGATTATCGCAAGTCAAAACACCGGGCTGGTAAACCTTTTCTTACTCGGAGGTTGTGTTCGTTGAGAGAGACAGATTAATTCTTAAATATGCGATGTACCTAAATCATAGGTAAAGATCGAGACCCTAAAATACAAATAAATAAGTAAAGGAATGAATAAATAAGTTATTGTTATAGTTATCTGAAAAGATTGATGGGAGTGTTAAACACAGAAATACGAAGTAGTAAAACCGATTAATGGCGACTATATTACTTTGTAATTATCGACAAAACTCCTTTTCTTACGAACTCTTTTTTCTTTATGGGAATATAGTTCTATATTAGAATAAAGACTTGGATGCTATACACAGGTTATGTTCCTCTCCCAACTTTATTAAATACCATGTTTTGCTATTATAGAAAAAGACTTATTGTGCATCCTGGCTACACATATCTGAGGCAATTAACTTGATACTTGACAACATACGTAATTTCTTTCTAACTTATTATACTAAAAATACATTATAATGTTTACCGCCAAAGGTTGCCATTATTTTGACTGGGTTGTTAAGTAATTTTTGGATATCCCTTTCCAGGAGATTATGTGTCATAATTTTTAACATGCTATATATGAAGATCAGCTTAAATATCCATGGCCTAACTATTAGATAACGTAGCAGCTGGTAATACTCATTTTCTTTTCTTGCACATAACCACTGTGAAAGTCTGCGTACTTAGCTTCCGGCGCTCAAGCTTGCCAAACCTTGCATCATAAAAGGCAGAATTATTTCCTTTAAAATTATTTTGTGGTGCTAATATTGTGATTTTAGGGTCGAAAATGGCGTCAGACATGTTGTCCTCTTCAGTTGTATAGAAATAAATTGAGCTCGGAGGAAGCAATAGCAGGTGGAAGCTGTACAACATTACAGTGAAGGTTGCGTTTTGGTGCAACAGCTAACCTTTGGTGATTTTTTTCAGTTTTCCGTTAATATGCTCTCATAATCTTATCATGTTACCATGTATTGTCCAACTGCAGTGTTAAGATAAATTAGGATTACAACACTTTCCATGTCCCAGAAAACAAGTACCATCACTTTACAGTTTAATTTCGGTTTCAACTGACATACCAAGACAAGATCCCATCCACAGTTAATACAATTTCTCTGAAACCACGTCTATTTGCGTGTAGTAAACGTAAAATCTCTTAGGACAGTTGCGTTCAAAACCGTCCCTGATCTGGTTGCAGTAGTTTAAAAACCTATAGGAAGGAAAGAGCACGGCTGCAGTATATTGTTTAAATCGTGGTTCAGCATGTTCCTCTCATATGTTCCCTTCCTCTGCAATATAACTGACAGTCAGTCCTACATCAGTCACAGCCATTATGAATTTTCTCAACATTTTGATTTATGGATACTTGACAGACCTTCCGTTCTTATCCGTTCTAACAGAATTCAGCTACTTAACTCTTAGTAGCCATTTTACAAAGTACAACCAACCACAGTCTTCATCGTGTTCTAATGAATTTCTTCGGATCAATTGCAAACATAACGAGGGACAGGCATGGATTTATAAAAGGGCCAATGGGCCCTAGCCTAGAGTGCAAAATTTTGAGAGCGCATTATTAACTACTACCAGGCATTATGGGAAATTACATGCCAGAACAGCGTTACCAGAGCAGAGCGCGACAAAACAGCGCCGGCCAGAACAGAGCGAGCGGCAAAATACCGTCGGTCGTAACAGAGTGACAAAAAGACAATCTGTCAAAACAGTGCTAAACAGAACAGTGTATGCCAAATAAGTGTCGGGTGTGATTTTACGCGCGTTATCGCTGTGTGTTGAGTTTTTAAGGCTTCAGTAGAAAATACAGTTGCTGTTAAACCTCATAAACTTCTCTGTCCGTCCATCTGACTGTCGACGATTCAGGAAACTACTAGAGCTAATTAAGAAGATGGTTGAGCAGTTGTTGGAAACTTTTCGGCGAGGTGAGCTCAAACCCATATCATTCATCCAGATCTCAGGGGTGGATCCGGATACGGGGATGGGTTGAGCAATTTTCAAGTCAGTAGCTACAGCTATTTGGACAAAATAATGGAAACATTTCTGGAAGTTGGTACATTTTATATTAATACAGTGTTGGTCCACCTTTAGCTCGCAATACAGCTTGAATTTTCGACGGAATAGACCGTTACAAGCCCTAAATGATGGTGAGTGGAATATGAAGCCATTCTTCATGCAGCACAGCCTTCAGATCAGGTAGAGACGAAGGAGGCCGAACCGTGGTTTCCAACACAGCCCACAGAGGCTCGATGATATTCAGATTTGAAGACTGCGCGGACCAGGGAAGATGTTGAACCTTATCAGCATTTTCGTGAAAGCATTCTTGAACATGGCCAGCGGTATGAATGGGGGCATTATCATTCTAGAATATGGCACTCCTGTGTGGAAATAAAGTTTACACCATTGGGTGGACCTGGTTACCCAAGAGTTCTCTATACACTGCTGCTGTGAGCGAATCGTGTAATGTGTCGGAAGGCTGCCGAATTCCATGATATAAGGCCCCCAGACCATAATAGAGCCGCCACCATGTGTGATGGTCGGGCGGAGACAGTCCACATCTTTTTCTTCAGAGAGTGTTCACAGTCAAACACGCGCCCAGTGTTGAGGAAGAGGGTAAAGGGTGACTCGTCCGATCACATGACACGTTACCAGTCCTCCAACGTCCAGATTTTGTGGGCATTGCTTCATTTACCTCGCCTTTGATCATTCTTGTCTGTTGTTAGAGGCTTGGGAATAGCAATACGCTTATGAATACTTATTTTTTACAGTTCCCTCCTCATTGGCTTGGATAACACTGGAGTATTTAGGTGCAGATTAAGTTCTGTACTGACATCCTCGGCCGTTGTTTTCTTTTGCGACGTCACAATCCGTTTCAAGGCCCGGCGGTCCGTATCCTGCAGCTTCGTCTTTCGACCACTATTGTGCTTCGTCGACTCTGTTTCACCGAGAACTGTGTATTTGGTCATGACTTTCGAGACCGTGACTTGTGTTACACCGCATAACGTCGCTCTTTTGCTCACAGATGCTTCAGCTAGACGGTCACTCACAATTAGACCTCAATGAAACTCCGTCAAGTCGGACATGCTGGTCACTCACCACACATGTACAACGTCCACAACCACACTGCCTCACTCTACTATTATTGCACGGTCCATTCTACCTGTAACAAACAAGAGGTGGTTGATTTGCGCAGTGCCCAGCCCACTTTTAACAAATGTTTCCATTATATTGTCCAATACGTGTACTAAGGCTATGAAGATGTCTGGGGGTCTCATTGAAAAGGTTTCGGCGAGACAAGTTCAAAGTCAAATCCGTATAGATAATCCAGATTACAGGTGCGGGACTGCGGGTCCCGAGATACGGGTGACAATTTTTAACTCAGGAACTACTAGGGCTAAGAAGGTGGTTAAAGCGTCTCTGGAAAGATATGAAGAGATGGATGAAGTGTCACTGGAAAGATATCAGCGAGGCGAGTTCGAACTGGTATAGATAATAAAGATCACAGGGGATGGCCCCGAGAAAGGGGGAGACAATTTTCAACAAAGCAACTACTAGGACTTACGAAGAGGTTTGAGGTGCCGTTGAAAAGATCTCACTGAGACGAGTTAAATACCGTATAGATCACCAGATTATAGTGTGGGTCCCGATATAAGAGCTGGGGGCAATTTTCAACTCATGAACTGCTAGGGCTTGAAAGGTGTTTGAGATGTCGTTGGAAATGCTTCGCTGAAAATTTTCCAACGAAATATTGATCATCCAAATACGATGCTCGCTGCAACAAAAACAATATATTAATAAGTTATATAAAATATTGTTTTCTTAGTTATTACCATAGTATTTCACTTATAATGGGGCGCCTACATTTACCGTGCCCAGAGTGCCTTGAGCGTTAAATCCGGGCTTGCGTAGGGGCTATATTCAGACAATTTTCTGACACCATTTCTTTCCAAACGTGTTTTGATTCAACACTACAGTTAACATTATTCATCGTCAAAAGTTATTTTAAACTAGCTACATGCGACCGTGCCCGAAGAAAGAATATTTATGCGTAAAATAATCGAGTTCAAGATTTTAATGAATTCGGAATCTTAAAGTGTGTAGTTTTGAATGCAATTTTTCAAATTTTCTAGCATTTTATGAAAAATAATGACAATCAGCTATATTCAGGGCTAGGCTCAGCAATGAGTGCTTGCTCTCTACCACTGCGAACCCGTGGTAGTAATATACTGCATAGCAGCTAGTATATAATAATATAATATTGTAAGATGGTAACCAACATAACTACATAGCAATTTAAGAGAAGAAGAAGGGGGACAATATACTAATGATGAAAATAATCAATCAAATACTGATGGATGTTATTGATTTATTTCTTCCTTGCTTCCGCATAACTATGTATCTTGAAGTAGCTCAAAAAATGAAATGCAAAATATTCTCTTGTACAAAACTCATTACTTTGTCAGTTTGAGATCAACAGATTTCTGATAAATACGTGTATATCCATTCTTCCTGACCTGTATATACTAGGTGGGCCTGATTGGAAAGACACCACTGTAAACTTTAAATAAGTTCTTCTCGAAAACTTGATTTTGGGCATAACTTCACTATCTACACGTGCAAAAGGTAGAAAATTGGTATGACTGAAACCGGTTTTCTCAGAATTCGGAAACCGGGTACATACACTCTAAATCAAAAGAGTGGCACTCTTTTAGAGCGGAAAGAGGAACCACTCTTTTGTAGAGCGGAATTTTCAATCGGTTTCCAACAAAACGCTCTGGCTCTTTCTATATGGATGGAAAATGTGCTCCTTCTAGATGGAATTGCGTTCTTTGGATGTAATTTATTTTTTCAAACTGGAAAGAGCGATTTCTCATTGATTCTTCAAACTTGAAAGAGCGATTTCTCATCTTTTTAGAGTGATTTATTCTTCGATTTCTCATCTTCTTAGAGTGGTTTAGTTCCTTCTGTGAGAAAAAATGTACCGTCAGAAGTAAGATATGTACGGTACAAGAAATCTTTTAACGTTGTTCTCAAGTATCTGACGAGACGAAAGAAACCATTTCGAAGGCTGTATTATCACTGTTGGACAGCTAGCTGAGGGGTTAAGGCGTTGTACACAGCTGGCTGGAAGGTACCGGGTGCAAATCTCCCAAAGTTTATATATTTTTCATTCATTAGTGCATTACTTTTCTTTCTTACTGCTTATGAATAAATGCTCCCTTTTGCATCGTTTAACATTTTCAACATTATATTGCATCGTTTTCGTGTTCAAAACATAATTTTATTTGAATAGATGAAAAGTCAACTAAAAATATTCACTTGAATATTAAGAAACAGAAACTAGTGCTCTACAACCGAAAATCAGGGTTTCAAATAAAATAATAAAATAAAGAAAATCAATTGTTTAAAACCGATAAACCAATTTTCGTTCCCAGCACTGGCCCAAAATTCTTGTGGTAGCATCGAAAGGACTTGGAAAGCAAGAATACCTTCCTCAGAGGGTATTTGTGTGTAGATAAGTGAAGAAAAGAATGATAAGTATCAAGTCCATACATGGTTATACAAGGACAAAAATAATATTACCTATGGAGTCCAGAATTATTAGTAAGACTTTAGGTTTGATAAGTGGGTGTCGAAACCAGAAATCGTTCAACGAAAAAAAAAAAAGATGGAAAATAGGAAGGTATAAAATGCAGACCTTTTGTTTTTTGCTTTTCATCTTTATCATCTTTCTCATTTACCATTTTCTTTTCTTCTTTTTCCATATCATCTCACATAAAGGCAAGTAGCGTTGGTATGGCGAGATGTTTAAATTGTTGTTTAGAATCAACCAGACCACAAAGAATGCAGAAAACAGCATCCAAAAACTTGCCTCTTCTTTTCTCTCTGATCTCCACAATGTCGGCTGGTGCAGACACCGCGAGGATTTGTTTGCCAATTATCGGCGACTTCCCTTCCTTTCCCTTTTCACCTCCCGAAACCCTTCTTCCACTCATTTCCCCCCCCTTTTCGGATTCTTCTTTTCTCCATTCCCTTTCCGCTCCCCACAACTTCGTCGGCACTCAACTGCCATCAGCAACTTTTTAGAGAAAAAGCTCTTAGATAGCTTCTGTCATGAGAAGTTTCGTTTTATCATTTTTTACTGCCTTTCGCTTTCTTTCTTTCTTCTTTAAATAGGGGAGTTGGAATACAAGCTCTGGAATTCTTTATCAGTTCTTTCATCTTGGTCTGGTAAAACAGAAAACGATAATATAATTCACATGCAGTAACTTCATTCATGTTTTGAAATACTGTATATGTTTGACGTAAAATACCAATAGGCCTAAGTAAAATTAAATACTGTATGCAAACTAGACTGGAAATGTTAGCCATTTGCAACATGTTATTTGAGGCAGAAATTAAGTCATAGGCCATTTGATATCGATCCGGAAGTCTGTTGGTCGCCATCTACCATTTGGAACTGAAGCAATCGACTCGACTGGATACAAACCATGCGTAATCGCCTATCCCCTACTCTTACTTTTTTCCTGGGTTTTCCTTGTTCCCACTGACAACTGCCGTGATCCTATCCTTCCTTCTTACTTCTGATAAAGATACTGGCCGTTTGATTTCCTAATTTCTTTTCTTACATCGTGTATTCGAGAATATACATAACCTTCGTAGACTGACGTCAAATTTTTCTTGTAGAATTAGTTGGTCTATCAATACGATTTACAGAAGTCCTCTTCAATTAGGAAACTGGATTTTTTCCTAATAGTAACTTTGAAATAGCAATAGGGATGTTTTTTTCTAGTCGCGGATACATCGTTCAGTCATTAACCATTATTTAAACGGGCTGTTGACTAGGCTGTATCAGTTGTAACTTCTGTTTCTTGAACCATAACAGATGGAAGGGTTAAGGTTGATCCCTTACGTTAATTTAAGGGACGATCTCAACACGCGGATGGCATAAGTGCGCAAAAACGTGATAAAATGGCAGACTACCGATTTCTAATATGGAATTTCTCAATTAGAAACACACTACCGCTGATCTACACGTCCTGAATCGACTGGCGTCTCTAAAATTAAGTATCATTTCTTGGCACTGAGAAAAAACGAATCCTCTTTAAACAATAATAATAATGATAATCAGTACATGTGACTTCAACTAATTAGCCTATAGTGTGTAGTGAAGCACAAATAAGTTTAATTGGTGGGAAGCCTTCAACAGACACAAACTATATTTAGTTGGATTTAAACGTTTTCTTTCCATGATTCTTGTGCCCGTTCCCTGAGGACTGCTACAGGCTTCCAGCTTGTCTCCGCATCCTTTTCCTTGTCTGCCTCTCCCTAAATACAATATTTCTTGGGGAATCTATTTGGTGTATTCTTTTTCTTAGTTTGATATTTAAGCTAAGAGCGTTCTACAAGAATTATTATCATTATTGTAATATCCGAGAGTGGGTATGATCACAAATAGCAAAATTTACCAACATCAAGAGCAAACTATATTCTAATCACTTTCAAACATATTACAAAAGGACTTCGTAAATTTATGGGAACTTTTGGACTAAGTGTGCGCAGTACAGTTCAGTATATATAAAACAAAAACTCTTGATGGTAGAGCTATCGATTGAAGGTTTGTTAAAATCGATAACTACTACGCTAGGAGGCATTGAAAATGTTTTACCTAGAAAGACATATGTAGTGAGATGACGCAGATGTGACCCAGTGCATAACGTTTCGGTAACATAATAACCACTGGCGTTACAGACCGAAAGGTCCTGAGCCTGCCCCAACGCCATCTGTCCGCGGCTGGTGGAACCGCATTCACCTGAGTGACAACCGTAGCAATGAGTACTTAAAATATATTTTAAGTATTCATTGGCGGTAGGGTTAGCACTCCGCGTCTCCCTG
This sequence comes from Lepisma saccharinum, assembly GCA_022664845.1. Taxonomy (NCBI): domain Eukaryota; kingdom Metazoa; phylum Arthropoda; class Insecta; order Zygentoma; family Lepismatidae; genus Lepisma; species Lepisma saccharinum. The sequence goes on from JAGDQP010013644.1 coordinate 31,474, forward strand.
ACCACGAACAGTCGTATCAGGGGCTTTTTAGACCAATTGGTCGTCACAACTTTATTCACGTGACTCCCTAGTTTGCTTCACGACGCTGGGTGGACGCCGAAAAGCGGGGTGCTTCAGTCGGGAATTGAACCCAGGACCACGCGGACATGAGTCCAACGCTCTAATCACTAAACCACTTACTTCTTAACATTATCTTTCGTCTTTGCAAAAATTTTTAGAAATTATTCAAGAGCTTTTAAGTGGGAACACACACATACACACAAACAAGCATCCTCCCTTTCCCTTGAAAGGGCATATTTATTTAACCGTGGCCATAGATTCAAGTAGTTTCAGAGTCTGCGTCTGTAAAGCTGGAGAGCAAAATTCCTAACGTTCAATCTGCATTGTATTCTATTTGCTATTCTATAATGGCAATAAAAGTTAAATAGAGAAATACTTTTCAGTATGTCAAAAGGTTATTGATTTTTCACCCTGAGAACTTGCCTCGTGACCAAATCTTTCGCATGGATAGAATTTTGTTTACAACAAGGTTTCTGATTCTTTCTTTCTTGTATTGCTCTCTCTTCCTATAGAGCTTTTATTTCCATTTTAAAACAAACTGCGAAACAAAATGTAGTGTATTTGTTTCTCAGAAAGCTTTTATACCTCTTCTATATTGAACGGACGGAAATGATCAAATGAAGCGCTTTTCCTATATTCCATAGAGCATCGCTAAAGAAACATTAAGCAAAATAAAAGCGAATTTCAAATAAGCGGGGGCGAGAGAAGGGGACGGAGGTTGGAGAAGGAAAAAAAAAAGGAAACAAGGAAAAAAGAAAAGGATGGAGATAAGGGAAAAAGGCAAGCTCTCCTTACAGGAACTGTTGGAAATGTCGATAGGAGGAAGAAGCTGGTAATTCTTTGCTCCGGCTCATTCAAATGGTTGCTAGGATACCGGTCAGGTAGTACAACTTTGATCGAGTCTGGCCCCTTTTTACATAAGCATCAGAAATACTTGGAAAAGAACACATTTTAAACCATATATCAGAGAAGGTGAAATTATCCAGTTTCAATTTTAAACAGAAACTGTTAATCGACTATAGACTAAATATCTTCGTTATCTTCTTTCTCATATGATATTCATTTTCAGTCCGTTCGGACCTTTGGATTTCAGTTATTAGATCCTGAATTTATCTGGTTAACAGTATAAATATAGAAAACCTCGTATGAGTTTATGTAATTTACGTTCCAATTATGATAACCATTGTAGAAAGTTTTAGTTTCCTATAGAGTCTATCAAAACTTCC
>JAGDQP010013644.1:32769-47255 GCA_022664845.1 Lepisma saccharinum
ACCATTGTAGAAAGTTTTAGTTTCCTATAGAGTCTATCAAAACTTCCATTGAAACCATCTGAGTGACAGAAAGATGTTTACAGACTGGGGCAAGAGGAAAGAGGAAGAGAGGATTGTTTGTTCAATGAATTCACCCAACTCCTATGGTCTAATTTTTACAGTCGCGGACCCTTCGGTTCGTGTTCTGCTGTCGGTCATCCTCATTGAGGTTTTCCAGGGGTCTCTTCAGATTCATTTGGCAAATGCTTGTATGGTATGTAGACAAAGGCCCAGACTACTGTCCTTCCCATCTCTTTCCCAAGAATAATGCTCGCCAAGGGTGTTAGGTGTGTGACGGTGTTAGGCCTTAGATACTAGTACATGTCGAGACAAATTCATTGTTCAGTGTTTGTTTCAAGATCAATCATTTGGCTAAGAATTTTGTTTCTTCAAAATTAATTGTAATTGTTAGAAAGTTAACAATAACAGAAAATGTATTTATCTTCCGCTCTTATATCTTGTGATTATCTAATGTATTACATTGATAATGAACATTTGTATGTACACGTAATTAGTAAACAAAAACGAGAAACTATCTTCCTAAAGAAGATAATATTGTCCTCATATAGGCTACTCCTATCGCTTGTATAAATACATTGAAGAGGAATAATAATAATCTACTTCGAGAATATTTTAGGTATGGTGTTTGAAGGTAACGAGGTTGAGTGGTTACCGTCACCGACTTGGTTTAAGCATTAAGGAAGCTACGCGTTTCAAAGACTTCTCACGACCATTTCAAAGACCATTCAAACTTAAGTTTACCGCAGTCCCACCAGACGAATTCCAGGTTAGAGCCTAAAGTTTCCTTGTTTTCGTTTATTTAAATTGTTTTCATGCTAAAATACCAGAAGAGTTCCTTAAGGATGTAAGCGTGTTCAGAAGGGAATACATGCTCTGGTAATAGATAAGATGTTCCAGACACTATAGGGACTGACCATTAGACTACATTTTGAAGGTTCAAAACGCATAAAAACTGTGACGAAGTCTTTGATAGCTTCCGGAATATGTAAAGAAAAACATAGGTTATAGTGAGAAACAAAAAAAAATATATCGGGAAGGGGGAAAATTTAAAAGTAGTTCGAAGTGTTCGTACCTTAAGTCCCATTGACATCAGAATTTATTGGTCAGAATAATATGAGACGGTCACGATCTGGTCTACGTCTTTCAGACTTGAGTTTCTGTAGTCTATACTGTTTTTTTTATCGTCTGACATCTTTTGTAAAAAGTGATTGATAGAATTTTTTTGTGTGTTGCTAGTTTGTGTTCCCTTTTCCTCTGTGGAGCTTGTGGCAAACCAATTTTCTTGTATAACAAATGCCGTGGGATCTTTTCGTTCATGATTTCTTCTTTTTTTTTTTTTCAGAGATGTTTTCTTCTGATGGTCCTGTGTAACAGCTTGGTTTTACCTTGTAGAAAGAGATAGATTTCTTTGTACAAAATTCTTTATAACATATGACAGCAAATTTTATTCCCACTTTTTTTTCAATGAGTATTCAATATATATTTCAAATAGTGGTAGTGGGTGGGTGCTGTTATGAATTATGTGTATAAACTACCATGTTCTCTTTCATTAACTTGGGACACCTAAGTGAAAAACCCTACAAAAAAGTTTTAGGGGAGTTAAGGTAGCTTGATGACGAGGGATATATATTTTTTGCTGCTTTGCGCTTTTTCTGCCCACTTCATTGATATCGGTTACCTTGCTGGTATTTGATGGAACAAATTCCCTAATACCTTGACTTCTCCCGCTGATGGTAGTTTGACCCAAAACAACGCAACAAAAAACAGGAATGCACAAACGCATCTGTGAAAACTTTAAGTAGTTAGATTACGATGAAGAAAAGGGAATCATCAGCAGTGTGAAAAAAATCAACGAGAACATCTTGAAAAGGTAGAATAACAATTTGATTGGACATCATGCTGGTGTTGCCATTAGGATGTTGTAATGTAAGTGTCAAGGAAATGTTTTCTTTTTTACGTATAAACTAACCTCTTCTGCATCTGTGTTCCATTAATTACGGGACAAAAGTGTAGGTGGGTATAAACGAGAAACAAAAACGAAATGCTTTGTCGTTTACCGTCTGTTGTGCGTACATAGATTTTTTTCAATACTTTCTTTACCCCCATGTTCTTTGACTACACTATACGCATACACCAAAAGGTGGATCAACGTGCCAAATGGTCTTTCGCGTCCAGAACATAAAAATTTATCTACTTGATATAAGGCCACTTTTTCTCTGTATGCATGTATGTGTGTGCCATTTGGAAAATTGCTTTTTGTTTCCTATATGACCAGAGGGCTTTGGTGGAGGGCTGTTTTGTTTTCTTCTTCCGAAGTAGGAAAGAAGAAAAGGATCAGAGGGTCGGCTCCTACCTAAAAAAAATATCAAGCAAAAGGTTATCAAGCTAACCCTTGGTCATGTAGTGTATGTGTTGGAACCGGTTTTATTCTTAGAATGGGCGATTCAGTTCATACAACACTTACATAGAACTCCATACACACACAATATAAGTATGCACACACAAAGAGCATATTTTTACGAGACTTCTGTCTTCTCATGCGGGTACAGATACCGACTCCGTCTCAGTTCCTTTTGTTTCAAAAGAAGTATTTAGAAAGAACAAGTCTATACATATGGCCACTCCTTGTGTAATGGACCTGTTTTCTTCTGTTATGTATAGTAGTGGAACACTTCAACATCCACCATGTGTTCATATTGTATGAAGTTCAAGATGAAGACTGCTGTAAGAGGTGCGGGCAAACTAAAAAGGCGTTTTACTTCCTGCACGAAAAGAAGTTAACACGACAAATCTGCAGGGTGATTAGACTCCTCTACTCAAAATTACTTGTGGTAGTCATATATGAAGCTTTGATTTCAGAAAGCTCAATCAATTGAAAAATTAAAAAAAAAAAAAATCTTGTGTGTGTGGTATGCGGGATTGAGACATTGTTTACTTTTTGTTGATGAAAACGTGAATTACGGCTTATCGACTTTTTTAAATGTGTTTCAAGATATATTAGATTACGTTACAATTAGCACAGGAGAGGCATACACTTTAATATAGAAGGTTAGAAAACTCGTCACTTTTGGAAGAGATTTTGAAAGCTTTACTTGTAATTTCATGGAACACCACTCACTTATTTAATAAGTAGGGCTGGGATGTTTAGGCAATGAAACTCTCGAAAACATACACTAAATTTGAATACAAGAAGTACAAAATTCAAAAAGAAGCCAGAACTTTGACAAAAGTTTATTATTATTATCATTTTCATTTCTGGTTGTTACTTGTTAACCGTCATCTAAGGCATACATCCATTGCATGTCTGAGAGTTGTCATCCGCGGCGTTCCTTGGGAAAGGAAAGAAGAATCTAGACTCCTCTAGGTACCATCCCAATATTTCCCTAGTATAACTGAGAAAAACAGTGGGAAAACTCTGTCACGAAGGCCAGCAGTATAAATAAAACCTGCGTCTTTCCCTAGTGCCAATCCGCAGTCCGCGTATGACCTTGATAAATAATTTGTCAGAAAATAAAAGCCCCGCTTTAATAGACATGGAGTATATCTGTAAAGAAACTTTACTAGTTTTCGTCATATTTCATTTCTCAGAATTCAAAAAAGAAAAGCTTATTTAAACTTTTTAGATTAAAGAGGCTCGTGAATATGTAGTGCAAATGCCATAAAAGCATAGAATTAGACATTGGAAGTGATTATATATTGAAATAAACAAAATAGGTAAAAAAGCGATTGTAAGCAAGCATAAGACCCCAAAATAAACTTTAATCAACATGTGCCTAACATCCTGACTCTATTAATAAAACATATAGGAGAATACCTATGGTGCGTAAAATACAAACTAAGAATTTGCATACTTGCTTGCCTATTTGACCCAACGAACACGTGTTACAGTTAAGCATCAACAAACAGTTCGGAGGCTTACTTTGTAGCGGTCATAGAAATAATCAATAATATTAATAAAACCAAGAGAAATTTTGTAAACTGAAAAATACAAATATCATAGTTAGCAACTATAAATGACGAACGGTACTGATTTACAGAAGAAACTATTTCTTACTTCACTACATAAAGTAGCACCTTACGGAGTTCAAATGATAAAATAATTGGAATTGGAATTTATTTTACGACTTTTAGGCATTTAAGGCAGATTGGGATAGGATAAATGCAGGGAAGAGTCGGCCAGGGTTTAATTTGAAGGTACCATCACAGTATTTGTCTGGTATGACTGAGGAAATACCTTTGAAAAACCTTAGTCAGGATGGTCGGTCGCTGGGATTGAACTCAGGACCTCTCGAGTGTCAGACCAACCACTGAGCTACGGCCACTCTGTTACAATAGATGGACAGTGCACCAAAATAAACAATGAAATGAAATGTTTCTCCCTCTATTCTGACAAACAAAAATTCTTAATTTCTGTACTAATATTTATATCAAAGATCCAAATTTGCAACCTAGTTGAAATTTACCACTTCCACCTTAAATTCACTTAAAAGAACCTAGTCCACCGACGAGTCGATAAATCTGCCTGGTAAAACTTCGTTGTATTTACCGAATTCAAAATTTCTGAAATTTCTAAAGCTCACGTAATATTAAGGAAATTACAAAACTATATTTAGAATTAAATTGTTATAAACGTAAAGATGTAATGTGAATGTTTGAATGTTAAAATAAGAGTTTGTGAATATTTGGAAAATCACATGCGAAATTGTATACGTCCGTTGAATAAGAAATGGGTAACATGATCTTACACAAAAATTACATTCGAATTATTAGATGTAGAAAAATATTGAAAGTCTAAGATGACTGTCTCTTTGAGTGTGATCCTGGAACATAGAGTTTGCTGTTATTTGTTACTTATTATTATTATTATTATTATTATTATTATTACAATGACAGACATATAACCGCATATTGATTGATTTGAAATTGATCTTGTGTTGTCAAGGTTAATCGATTCTTGTTTCGGGCATTCTTCAAATTACACTTCCGTTACTACAGAAACATAAAATAACAATAGACATACATTAATGAGGTTAATTCGAAACTTTTCGTCAGTTACACCAATCCTCATTTACTCTGCTGTTCCACTACTTATGTGAATTTTGAATACGTGGTTGGACATTCAGGTTTCAGATGTTCTAGTTATTTTTGACTGCTTTGGAATAAATATAAGGTAGACGCATATATGCTGGCTATACTCCGCGTCTAACCCGCCTCACAGGAAATTATTTTCTTTTCCTCTTTTACATTCGTAGAAGAAGGAGGCAGAGATAAAGGAAACGCAGACGGAAATTTGAAAGGGGCTTTGAAAGACAGACCAAACAAAAAGGAAAGAAAATGGCAAATGCATGAGAAATGAGAAATTGTCTTGGGGGTTTTCACTTGCTAAAAACCTTCGATTGCTTGTCCAGAACTCATCGAGCAGATATTCCGCTAAAATTAAAATCTGGAAATTACCGAGATGTCTTGTTGGTGGTCAATTTCCTTCACATTTTCAAGTTTCTGCTTTTCGATTTATGAACCATGGGCTTGTAAAATGGTAGAGGTGGATAAAAAAACTTAGGTTGAATGAGATAGAACTTGAATGTTATATGCTCTGTAAATACTTTGTGTAATAACTAATGTATAACCATAGCTTTTTGTCTGACTCACTTTGTAAGAATAAATAAAGAAGTAAATTTTTGGCAGAATAAATAAGTTAATTTATTACTTACATCCGAATCTTTAGTTTAAAAATTAAGTCGCTGCTCCATTAGCTATATTTGGCTTGCGAGACCGAAGTTCGCTTCTTTTCAGTCCAATTAGTTCTCAAGTTTTGCTTCACTACGATAAGTCAACCAAAATGGGGGAGGCCCTATCAAGTATCGAACCCAGGGACGGCTGCACCGAAACCGAGAGAGCTAACCCTTGGAATATTTCACAAATAATCTCAAGTCTCAATCTTCTTTTGTTCAATTGTCCAAAGCAAGAGCTGTGGAAGAATACTATTTTGACAATTTTCATCATATTGTTCATACTGTTAATTCTTAAAAAAAAATTTGGTGTGGTCTTTATTACATTTACTTATTACAATGCAACCTGAGAATGATTGGAACATAATATATGATTTGATTTGTTAAGTGTTTCAGCGATGTTTTAAAATTAACTTACTTTAAAAATTTTCAATGTTTTCGATTTAAACGATACATAGAGTTTTCTCTTTGTTCTACTATACTTCGTGAGATAAAAAGATATTTATACCTGGAACAGCAAGATGGAAATGAAATTACCCATTTTTCTAAAAAGTGAAACTTTGCTAATTGTACTTCCAACCCGAAATTCATAATAAATTTCGGTTCAGAGAGTAAGGACCGTCTCAGAAACGAGAAAACTAGAAGACTTTTCTATTTACTTTTATAATGGGTTGTCAACACTGGCAACTGGGATATTAGGGGAGGTCCAAACCATCAAAGTTCGGTATAGAAACCTTTATTGAACAAACATAAACATATTTTTACTACCATATCATTGAGGCCTAAAGCGCATTAGCGGTCATTTTTTTTCTTTCAAAATTTCGGGACAGGTAATGGCCGGATTTTCTGGGACTATTTCTGATACATTTCCCCACTTCCATACCAATTTCAGCTTGTTTACTATTTTTTTTTCTATTTCAACCCTATCTTTATTGGACTACTAAGGATTTTTTTTATTTTATAAACGATAAATTCCGGGTTTTAAATAAGGGAGTCGCCGACATAGATAAGTAAATGTAAGTAGTATCAATAATATTTTAATCTGATATGCAATTTACTGTTACATTACAAGCAAATCAATCAAGATAAGTGCTGTAATTGGTTTACTTACAATTTGTCAAATTAAATGGAAATCGGAAAGTTAAAAGGCATATTTATGCTTAAAATGCTTAATTAACCTTTAAGTGATTTTTTAAATCAACATCCCTGTTGATTATGTTCGTAGCTCCCTCAGAAGACTGGCTATTATTTACAATTACATACAGAAAAGAGTATCGCAGAAGTTAAACTACCAGCACATTTTATTGCCACTAAATGCAATTACCAGAATAGCTCCTAAAACTAGGCAACCAAACACACAATAAAGGAATGTGGGTCGTTTCCTTTCAGGAGTTTAATTTTCGTTAACTCTTAATCAATTACAATACAAGGAACTGGAAACAAAATCGAGAGCCCAGCATGCGTGTGTACATATAAATGGCGTACAGTACAAGTTTAGGGTAGCAAAGTGATTAGAGCGCTCGCTTTCTGTGTGCGTGGTCTCTGGTTCTATTCCCTCCCGGATCCATTGAACGGAGTGATTTAAAATTTTACCAAAAACTGTATGTTCTCTCCTTTGAAGTTCACCAACTCGTTTAGGATATTATGCATAATTCATAGGAATAATTTAGTCACTATCGTTGTTCAAACAGGCTTTCGTTTGGTACCTTTTGATATATTCAGTTTGTATATTGAAAGTTTAGCTTAATTCTATGTCCAACAGTGATATCTTAATATCAAATTAGGAATGAAGTCTCCAGAATTGTTTTCTAAATTCATAGACTTCTAAAGTTCCAAGCCGACGTAAAATTTTATTATAATTTAAATCAGATTTCAAAGGCAAAAGGATAGAAGCCGTGATCTAGTGGCTACGACTGCCCACTACTGATAATAACTGGTGACTGCGGAACGTGTTGGAATCGCTCTCACGCCGCCGATCATCCGGCCAGATTTCAGAGGATTTTCATCAGTCCCTATCCGAATGCTGGCGTGATACCTATTATCTAGATGTTGACAACTACTTTTCCCACAGCAATAGCACAAAATTGACAACCTGCGCTATAAAATAAAATATTTAAAGTTCCAATAAAAAGATCCTGAAGGTCCTGAAAACTAAGGTCCTGAAAATAAAATAACATTTTAGCCCCTAATGGTGTAGTATTGAAAACAAAATGAATTCTATATTTCGTTTTAGATATACACTTCACTCAGAGAGAAAAAAAATCTTTAGTATGAGCTCATTGTTCCATGTGAGACATAAAGTTTTTAGTGATTCGTTGACGAGATGGGATGTAATGCGCATGGTTGCTCGTGAAAGAAACTTAAGAAGAGTTTTGGATTTTCTGTCTGATAACTCTTCTTCACTTGTCGTCTTTTTAACAGGAACTTTGAGTGAAAAGAGAAGAATAAGGATGAAAGAAATACCATAGAGTGTGTTATTTTTTCCTTACTATACTCTCTAAGAACCTCATCAAATAATTAAATCAATATGTAATCAATAAAACAAGAAAACTCTGCTGTGTAGAAAGGGATAAAATATCGTTCCACCACATAAATAATAATAATAAAAGAAAAGAGTATGTAAAAGGGTTAGACTTGCTTCAACATATCTTGAAAAGTAATGAATAGATGTTGACATGTTTTTGGTCCTTTAAATGTCATCTCATTTGTTTATGTACGTGTCTTTTCAAAAGACTTTTGAAGTTTGGGTTTATGCTTTATTACTAAACTGAAGCATTTTAATTTACTATCTGGCACTGTCAATATTTTGCATTCATAAGGAGTTTAATATTTTATAAGCGGAGTTTGAAGATTTTTTTTTCTAATATGCATGGAAAACATTGTGTAAGTTGTTTTAAACAATTCAGTCCGAACAAAGTGAATTTAATGACGCTTATTGATTGTTTTTTAATCTGAAAGAACTTTATTTTAATTATTATTTGAAATTAATGTGCAGTAGAAAACATCACTAGTAAATTTAGCACAGGAAGAGAGATAGCAATCAAAAATGGTTCAGACAAAAAATGTTACGAGAGTGTAGTATTGAGGCTTCTTTTAATTTAATATCATTTGATTGCTATTGCATCTTTTTATAAATTGGCATTTTAGAGGTTTTTAAATAAAAATTTAAATTTATTTTTTCCCTCGCCTTTAGGCATAATTGAGGCCGTCGCGTCTAATTTTGGCTACTGCCTATAGGAAGAAGAAGTTGGGAAAGTTAAGTTATGGCCTATTTGTAGGTATCATCCCAGCGAACACTGAGAAAAATTCTTGTAAACCTCAATCAGAATGGCTGGCTGGCAGCTTGAGCAGAACTCGAACCTACGCCACCTATTTAATGCTTATATGTAGACAGTGACCGTGGTCATTAGAACGTTGAAGAACGTATCAAAAAATTATAATTGTTGCTTTTTAATTACTTTTTTCTTGGTAGTCCTTTAGTATGCAATCCTATTTTTGTAAACGCAAAAAACACCTTGCTAGTAAAATCTAAATCGACTGAGTTGGTATAGCGTAGTGGTAGATGCTGATGCCTGCGAAATAACACTGCAAAACTTGTGTGTTAAAGCCCCGTTTAGACCAATCAGTCACCCTACTTGAGTTGTTCAAAGATTTTCTTTTTGATGCCAGTTGAATACACAGATGGTACGTATATGTAATACATGATCTGATCTCCGGATGATATGCCATCTGACAGAATTCATCTGTTGTACATGACATGAATTTTTGCTATAATTGCCAGCAATTTGCAGAAATATGAGTAAAATAATAAAAAAATAGTCTATGGTTTGATTATGCATATCCAAACCGCTTGAAATTTTATTTAGCCTTTAATGGATTATTATCATTCTTGCATATCTGGTGTAGATTTGCGAGCCTTTGGGGAATACGTTTTAAAATTTGTATATTTTTTGTTCCATGTGTTGTGTATAACAAAACGCGTCTATACATTAGTTAGCCTGTAATAAAGCCAAAGCGATTTCTTTTCACATTTTAGCTTACGTCGACCGGGTCCAAAGTAAAATTCCTGGATCCAATTGTTCTCAAATAAGGGGGAAGGGAGAACTCCTGATCATCTTGACAGTCAGAATTCCAGGTACCACCCAACGACACTAAAATTTACTCAATTTCTATAAACATCTTAGTGAAAGAATCAGGAACCTACTGTTTAAAAATAATACACATTACCAACTAAGCTACGAAGATCAGCGACGAATTTTTAAAAAAAAGTACTTGTATTAGAGATATGATAATCATTTAAAATTGTAACGCATTTGATGTCTCTTTTAACAAAGCAAAAGAGAAATAGCTATGTCCACCTAAGGAAAGAAAAGATAGAAAGATATAAGTGAAAACCTCTTGGTAGATTCAAATTTGCAAAGTTTGAACAAATTAACATTCAGCTTACGTCAAAAAGTGTAGCCTTCCGGCTAAACGCAACCCTGAGGCTTTTATTGGAGCGGAGAAGGCCGTCTCGAAATGGAAGGGGAAGGGGGCAGTCGAGGGCAAGGTGTGGGGAGGAGGCCAGGTTTCCATAGCAACCAGAGAAGAAGAAGGAGCCATGTTGTTTTATGAAGCCTTTTTCGTTTTTATTTTTTATCTTTCTTTCTTTCTTCCTTAAGAAAAACTCTTCCTTCTTTGGCTGATGGAAATCATTTTGAGGGGCGACTATCTTTGAGTAATGTATCCTGTAGGAATAATCGTATGCGATAAGACTCTCTTTTCCACAAGAATTTAGGCAATTCTTCGCCTTACGAGTGGTAAAGTTTTAAAAGTGATAAAACTCCTCGTAAAAACCTGAAGATATTGTTGTACGTATGAATGTATATAAGTATATATACGTACATACATATGAGAAGGAAATTAAAGGAACAAACATGTCTTATTGTTCTTTTTCCTTTTTTCGCTATCTCTTTTCTTGTAACGGTTCTCCTGGGCGCAAAAATGGAGAAAATTCCAGCGAGCAGAAAGAATGAAAGAAACAAGAGAAAAATGGAAACTGTCTTGCAGTAAGAAGAGGCAAAGAAGTAGAAGAAACCACCCCCTTTAGCACGAAGACGCCCCCTACTTTTATCACCCTCTCCTTTCTCCAACGTCATTAAAAGAAAAAGAACATAGCCTAATGATAAGGGGTCGAAATCTTAGAAAAGATGGGAAATGGAGGAATATTTTAGAGCGCGACGGAAAACGCGCCATCCCCCATCTTGTGTTAAAGGATGGAAAGAGATTAAAGTGGCAGTTTTGCATTATCAGTATAAACACCAGAGTAAAGGGGTTTTATTTATATCCCGGGAGATAATGAGGAAATAAATGTAAAAGAAATGAAAGCGGTTATTGTCGACAGTATTAAAACGTTAGTGAGATTTATTCTACTGCTACTACCCGGCCTTCAAGACGCTGATGATTTTCACTTTCTCTTCAAAAGAAAGCCTTCTTTTCAAATTGTTCTTGAAGTTTCATTGTTGGTTACTAGGGGGTACTATATGCAAAAGTATTGATTTTTTTCTTTGTTGTAAGAAATAAGTGCATTTCTATTATTCTGGCCTTTTAGTGACGATTATTTCTTGATTCAGTCGAAATACGAGAATACTAATATTTGAAAGAGTTAAGAGAAAATTTTGTCACAACTATTTACTAGAGTTTTGAGCATTTACCGAGTTTAAGGTTAGTGTAAAGCAACGATTTCTAACGTTAGATGTCTCTACCTCCATATGTTTCTAATGTATTTTTATTGTTGTACGAAATAGCAATACTGCTTCTACAAATTCAAGCCTAGAGAGCTCAAACTTTCAGAGAAGAAAATTAATAACCATTTCAAGAGTTCAATCCGATGCCAATTTGTCATTATCTTTTTCGTTCATTGTTGAGATAGCTTCATTGTAATAGGTTCGGATATCCACAACAACAGTCAAGCGATTCCAACAGTGAACAAAGAAGAAAACAAATCGACACCGATTGAAGTTTTGATGTTTCTTACAACGATAAAAATACATTAGATACATATGGAAGTAGTGCTGCCATCTTTTGTTGGAGATCGTCGCTTTACACTACCCTTAAAGGAAATGTTTCAGCTTTTTGTGTTCAATATATATATGTGTAGTAACTTTCTTTACCAGCTTCCGCTATTGTCATATTATCAACACACGTAGAATTCATGTGAGAACAGAAATATAAAATGTATTTGTATTAGAAATTAAAGTTCCAAATATTATTTAAATTGTAATGCTATTGCTACAATGTGGTGAATACACTGTAAAAATTCGAAGAAGTGTGGAGAGAGTGTTTGTTTTTTTCTGAAGCTCAACTTTGTGTGTTTCTTGCTCCCTTTGTTTTTCAGGATAACCTTTTAAAACACTTTTTTTTTACACATTTAATTTCAAATACATTCGCAAAGTCTCTGGTTTACTCATTTGAGCATCAGATTTCTTTTATATATAGCTAGGAAAGTGACAAATTTTCTATATTATATGCAGCCCAGATGGTTAAATAATTTTCTATAACCGCGACAACCCAGGTTCTATTCCGAGAGCTATATTTCTTCTTTCCTATGGTTATAATTTGTACAAAAGTACTAAAACAATGACCGAAAGTAGAAGAGTATACAGTATGGTTGAAATAACTTAAGAAAACCTTATTAGGGAGATTGCAAGTCGTTTTATGTTATAGCTCAGGATTTATTTGTGGCTATCACTTATCCATATTTAATTACGGCAGATTTTTCTTCCATTTTGAGAAGGAATTCAATGTATATAAAAAAAAAAGTGTATCTAAGTTGTTTCGCAAGACTCAAATCAAAGTCAACAATGGAACGTTGTTCTTGATATGACAAGTCCTCACGATTTTCTTCATGTAAATATTGGAAGATAAATGCGAGATTCGATCGGAATATTTTCTGTTTACTTATTTAATTTACTTCTAAGTAATATAGATAAAAAAAAAAACAATGGCAAGATAGTGTTTTGACTACTAATACAATTCCATCAAAAACATAGCAGATATAACTTTTGTATTAAATTTGCAATCCTTGTAAGAAGTCATATTTCCATATCAGAAAACTACTGTTTAACACTTTATTATGGTTCCTGCATGAAGAAATTATATAGATTTTGAGGATATATGTTATCCTACACATAAAATTTGATTGAGATTGATCAAGTTCACATATATGTTTACACTAATGTGTACTTAGAACGTTTTAAATACAGATAAAAAACCACTGTCCAAACTTAAAGCATTCAATTTAAAGTGTTATTACTACTTTCTAGATTTTCATTGGTGTATTCTATTTCATTTCATTCTGTAGAATCAGTAAACCTTCGTGACCCCACATAGCAATTTTGACCTAACTCAAAACTGAATCACGCTTACTTTCACAAGAGCTTATCGAATCAAGCCAGAAAGGTTTTTAACAAAGTTGCTTTTATTCTTATTTAATAACCTTTTATATCTCTGTCTTATGGCATACTATGGAATGGTTGATAGGGAGATACACGAGTATGTATTTTCCTATATCAATGGTGGTTCCGTTTTCCTTATGTTGAGAAAGCGTCCTATTTGCGCTGGAATGGGATTGTGGGGACGGAAAAGTAGTATTTAGATCCACGGTGCTTACACTTCCGGACTTTTAACAAATGAGCTTTATTTCAAGATGTCACGTTCTGTCTCACTTCTTCCCCCTCTTTTCCTGCTCTTGAGATCCATTCAACAGAGAAATCGATACTTGGGCTCCGCTTTCGGTTTGAATGTGTATGCATCCTGCTACAAATTGGCCACTATTACTATAATCTCGCGTGGTAATTTGTATGCATAAGTTGCTGTTTCGTTTGCTTCATCGAAAACTGGGAGACTTGATTAGGTGCTCGCATCCGTAACTTCTCTTGAGAGAATATTTTATTCTCCTCGGCGGCCAAATACACAACCTTTCTGTTTTGTTGTTCGTTTTAGGTTTAGCGTTTATTTGTGATAGTTGACAACCCAGTGAAACAAGTCTTTTGATTACCTTTTTGTCAGACTCCTTTAAAAATATAATAATGAAGGACACATACGACTTTTTCTACACTTTCAGCTCTTTGGTCACTCATAGACTATTTTGTTTGCTGTAAAACCTAGAAAATAAAATAAACTTTTGAGAGAAACTTAAAACGGCTTTAAAAGTATGTAGTAAAAAGTAAAAACAAGAAAAATATATTACATTAAGATTTCTAGATAAGAAATAATTCAAAATCGTCCTTAAGTAGAAATAATTATAAGTGTAAGAATATTTTCATAGATATTGTTACAACACGGCTAGACATTCCGTACTCATCAGTCTGACCAATAGGTTGCCTTATTAAGTATCAAAATGCCTTCAAGACGGTTTCGAATAAATAACTGAATTTTGAATAAAATATCAAATATTTGTTTATCTTTAGTGCATTTTTAAAGGCAGTTTATGTATTTTTAAGTTAGTGTTGTTAGAGTCAGTTGGTAAAGCGTTGGATCCGCATTCGAAGGTCGTGGGTTTCGCGATGTTGAGATGCTACTTTGAATAAGACTTGTGCCAAATTCTTTGCAAAACCTTTGCGATTCATTCATTATTATTATTATTATTATTATTATGATGATGATGATGATTATTATTATTATTATTATTATTATTATTATTATTGATTACTTGAT